>JAQFVV010001497.1:0-32500 GCA_028023455.1 Epiperipatus broadwayi
GAAAAAAATGCAGCCTTTGTACCGGTCAAAATCGTGTATTCATTCAACGAGACCAATAATCCAAGCAAAAGTATGTTGAATCCAACCATGGACAAGATACATATGTCAGGACAAGGATGAATCCTAACCTATTTGCCTAAACTATTGCCTCTCTGACTAACGGATAACGTTTGTGATGACACTAGCAGTGCTTGGTTTTATTCTGTCCCAGCTGGAGGTCATGGTTCACATAGAGACTCAAAATAATAAAGGGTTTTATATGAAAAACCAATGATTTAATGGATTCTGACGATTGCAGAATGGTACAGATATGATTTGATCGATTACTAATGGTTTAAACAGTAATAATGATAACTCTTTCTGGCAACATTATAAAGAAGTGAATTTAAATCAAAGAAATATTTAAATAAATAGAGTAATTAAATGTAGAGATTGGGAGTGATAACAAACTAAGCTTATTTAAAATAACAATATTATAGGAATTTATTAAGGAATTTAGTACAAAATAAGTTAAGTATTTGTTTATACAACTTGGTTATTTTCTTTAATTCGTTTTGATGTGGCTTTGATAACAGAGTAAGTTTGTTAATTGGTCAGCCAAAATCAATCAGCAATAAAATGTTATTAGCCCTCTCTGAAAGATTACAAATATATTTTATATATAAACATAGATAGTTCATAAATAAATAATTGTCAATTATACAGTCAGATTTAATTAATTAACAAAATTGGTTTGTGAAGGACGTGCCATCATGGCAGAGAGCCTTTCAGGTTTGCTAAATAAAGATATAAAATGATGAAGAAGACAGTATGCTATTATAGATTGCAACAAAAATAAATGAGGTCTGTTATGAATCTCTGGGTGGCTTTGCTAAAGGAAATTCCTAGTAAATGATACACAACTTAAATGGTAATGCCTGAAAATGGATCCCTTGGTATGAACTATGTCTACTTTGAGGGAGTGTGAAAGATTGGATTGTTCATAGTTAAATTTCCAAAGGTCCTGATGAGTAAGTAGCAAAACAAAATAATAAATGAATGGTTGTAGCTATAAAAAACATTAATGCCTTAGACAGATATATAGATAGTGTATCACTAACAACATTAATCAATGAATTCCTGATTAAAATAATAAGTTCCCTGATGTCGATAGAAAGTCCCCAAAAACCTTAGTCCACTAATTAATAAATCATAAATAATATATATATATATATATATATATATATATAAATATCGACCTATTGATATTTACAATATATATATATATATATATTGCAGGTTCATCCGTGTTAAAAACTTTTAATATTAATATACTGATATTTCGACTTGATCACACAGCTATCCACAGAGTTATAAAAGGTAGAAAGACGGTTGTAGAGGCGCTACAATCACTGATTTGAATAAAATGTTAAAATTCCACCAATAGCATAAATGTTAAATTTAGGAATGTCAACCATTATTGTACCTTTTATAACCCTGTGGATGGCTTGTGTAACCAAGTTGAAACGTCAGTATATTAATATTAAAAGTTTTTAACATGGATGAACCTGCAAAATATGTATTTTATATATTTAACCTGGGCAAATCTTCATTTTAATATATATATATATATATATATATATATAAAATGAATATTTATAGAAAACATATTTATATATTTAGTTAATATATATATATATATATATTAACTAAAATATAAATTGTTTTCCACACTTCACAAATATTTCATTTATTAATAAGTTCTTAAATAGTTTATCAAAGATTACAAAATAAGACTGTTTTTAATTAACATAGATGGGCATTGAATATCAAACTAATAAATTGTAAAGCATAATTTTAATATTTTTCTGACAAATGAGATATATGTATGAAATATATACTGAGAAAATTCTAAGATAAATTTTACTTAATTGATTCACTAAAATTATTTATTCTTTCAGAAATAATTACAGGGCTATTTTAAATTGGAAATAATAGTAAGATACTTTTAAAATAAATCATTAAAAATAAATTTATAATGATATACAAAACTAAACGAGCTTTCTATTAATTAATTTATGGGAAGTAAGTCTCACATATTGATTTTGACTGAAAAAATAAGAGGGAGGGGATTTAAAGTTAATTTTTCATAGAGTTTTGTATTTGGTAATTTCAGTAAGTCAAATATTATAAATAAACACACAAAATTTAATTTAAGTTTGCCACATCAAAATAATGTGAGATTTTTAGAATTTATATTTTAAATTTAAGAAAAATTAAAGACACCTTTAATTTAAAATTACGTTGTATAAACATTACACAGATATATAAAATATAAGTTAGTATTGATTTGTAAAACAAGTAAAATAGAATAAATGGCTTTCGGCAAATTGGACATTACCTCAGAATCAATCAGTAGGCATTCCATGGCTTGAAACAGGCAGTTAATACAGTCAGATCATTTGCAGGCTTCTTTGACACAGACAGACTCTGGCTAGATGTTGAAAGCACTAAAAAGGCATTGATGAGCTGGTGGGACAGAACTCTAAAAGCAATGGTCAATCTTTTCGCCAGTCATTCTGTAGGCACAATGTATTATATCTCCAAACTACTCTCTTCAGAGAAAACTCAACAAATAATTAATTAATCATCCTTATCAAATTTTCCACTATTTATATGTTGTGCTCTTTATATATAGGATTGAATCTACAGTGACAACTTCCAATTGCAATCACTGTAATTGTTTCTCTGAGGTCTGTGCCTGCTTTGGAGGGAAATCTATAATTCTGCATGAACATTCACCAAGGGTTGATTTGCTAATTAAAAAAAAACAACAACAAGCATATTAAGTTTATCAGTCTTTGTACTAACAAAATCTATTTAATTAAGGTTTAGATTAACAAAAATGTAGATTTTATTCAGAAAAAATTTAGGAATTTGGTACAATGACTTCCAAACTGATATTTGACATAAACTTAAATAGAAATTTACAAAATATAATTAATCCTCTAATGTACATTGATTAAAAGATAAATATAAAATGTTACCAACTGATTAATTGAAGAAAAATGAATTTTAATAAAGAATTTGAAATATTTGTAACATTTTATAGATATCTAGGATTCAATTCAATTCAATAAAATAAACACAATATACATTTTTAGAAATATAGAATAAATAAACTAATATAAGGTTAGTTAATCATAAAATACAAATTAATCAAAAGATTATAATAATTATAAATATACTACCACCTAATATGAGATGGGTGTTAGTTAATAAGGATTGGGTTCAAACCCAGACTAGTTCTGATGACATTTGCACTTGGTGAAGCAGAAATATGTACTATATTTCCAGCTTCATTACTCAAAAACTGTACATAATAAGTAGTAATGATATTACGAGAAAACTGATAATTGGAAACTAATAATAGAAAAGAAATATTCTTGGATAAGTAATAATGAATATTCTGACAGTAAAACCTTATATATGATAGATCTATGAGTAATAAATAAATATTAATTTCTGGAAATAATTTTATAATGTGCAAGAATCATACCCAGATGCCCGAATTCCTATCATTGTGTCTTGTACACTGTAACCCAGCACAGGACCCTGAGGAAGGAAAACATCAAAGTTTTATTTTTTAAATATTTTAAGTTTAAATTATTCCAATAATCACTGTTCTCAATAATAGGGACAAAGAACTATTATTTTTACAAACTTTTCAGAATGGATCAATGATTATTTTTACCAATTTCAGATTTCTAGAAGTCGACTTTCATTTTTTTTCATCATTTATTTTAACTTTTGTTCATTATGTTTGGATAAAATCTATGGAGCATGCATCATTTTTAAGGAAGAGAGTTTTTTTCATCATCAAGCATTACAAAAAAAGCATAGCAACAAGTGTTGAGGGTTTCAATCGCTCATAAAGAGTTGGTAAAGAAATCCCAAGGTTGATTTCTTTCAGAGAAATGAAATCAAAATAAGGTTTAAAGCATCTTTATTATTGAAATTTAATTATTCTGAAGTAATTAACTTATTTAAAAGTTCTTTTAATATTAAGTCTTGATGGGAAGTAAATGGACGCTTGGGTAATGTTTAATATAAATATGGTGTTGGTTTGTAGTTCTTTACATTTGAGAAGTCTACCTGTAAATGTGAAGCCATTGGTTGGGTTTTGGTTTTTTATTTTTCTTGGCTAGTTTATTGAATTTTGGATTTGGGTAATTTAAATTGTTTATTGATGAGTTTAGCTTTCTGCTTGTAATGATTACATTTTGTTGAGATTTTTGCACTTAAGAGTATTTTTGCTGATATAATGTTATGATTTAGGTTATATTTTTTATATTTGTATACCTCCTTCATTAAACAAATTAATAAATAACTCCAAGGATAAAACATCATTTATAAATAAAAATTGTGTTATTTATAAATGGATATGGAGGTGTGACAGTGGATATATAGGTGAATCTAGATGTACGTTGGAAAAAAGAACTAAAGAACACTTGCTATTATTAAAACGTGTTCAGAAATTGAAACAAAATTGCATAGTGGATAATAATATTTCAGCATCTGTTTTTCATGACCATAATAAATCATGTATTTATGGTTTTGACTACAGTTTTAACAGTGTAAAAATATTACAAATTGAAAAAAATAACAATAAAGGAAGCTATGCTAATATACAAATATAAACATGACTTAATTAACAGTCAAGCAGAAAATGTTAAGATCACAGAATTGTGGGAAAGTTAGCATTTCAAAGCTTTAGTAAATAAAGATCACTGGGATAATCGAAAGCACTCGTAAGTAGATAAAATTTTTAATTATTTAGTTACTGTATTTACAAATATTCAGTTATATAATGTATATTGCTTTAAAAATACAGACATCGAATAATATTCTTTTACATATTTATATATATATATATATATATATATATATATATATATATATATATATATATATATATATATATATATAATTGAAATAATAAATTTAACACTTTACAAATTATTACAAACAATCCTTAAATCCACAGAGGTACTTTCAGTTAATTTCTTAAACCTGCCTCAACTGCCATTTAGTTCAATAAAAGTGGAAGCAAATGTCATCAATTCAAATCCCATGAATCTCATATTTTAATGTTAGCCGCTTGGTGATTTATTAAATGCATTTTATTTCTGTTTATAAAAATTGCCTTTTTGATTTTTCTTTTACTATGATTTCTCTCTATTGAAGAATTTTCACAATTTCAAAATTAAATTTAAATTTATATTTACATGTTTTTTTATGATCAAAGAAAACTGAAGGAGACATTAAATTATCATTATTTTTACTTTTTACATACTTATATACCACTCATGCTCCCTCAATTTCTTCTCAGTACTGAACCTAGAATCATCTATATATGATAGCATACAATCGCTAAAAAATTCAGTTTTCTTTGATCATGAAAAAAACATAAAATATAAAATTAAATTTGATTTTGAAAATGTGAAAATTCTTCATGAATAGAG
The DNA here is from genome assembly GCA_028023455.1 of Epiperipatus broadwayi. NCBI lineage: Eukaryota > Metazoa > Onychophora > Udeonychophora > Euonychophora > Peripatidae > Epiperipatus > Epiperipatus broadwayi. The sequence goes on from JAQFVV010001497.1 coordinate 5,505, forward strand.
AAACCATAGTAAAAGAAAAATTCAAAAGGCAATTTTTATAAACTGCAATAAAATGCATTCGATAAATCAACAAGCTGATAACATTAAAATATGAGTTTCGTGGGATTTGAATTGATGACATTTGCTTCCGCTTTTTTTTAAAAAATTGAATGGCAGTTGAGATAGGTTTAAGAAATTAACCGAAAGTACTTCTGTGAATTTAAGGATTGTTTGTAAACCGTTAAATTTATTACTTCAATTATAATTAAAACTTTGTTTATAATTAACAGACATTTTATTTGTTTTATTTATATATATATATATGTCATTTTTTATTTTAGATGTGTATTTGTTATTGATTTTGGTATGGGTTTGTGGGGTTTGTTTTTTTTTATAATTTTCCAATAATGCCAAGGAATACTTCCACAAAAGAAAGACCTCAAATCTGGCTGAAGGAAATATTTTACATGAAGTAACAACCAGAAAAAAGTCCATGTTCAAATCCTATAGGTAGTGAGCAACTTTTATTATTTCCATTTCTAATTAATGTAGTAATTGCAATTCTTAAAGCCTCCAGAGTTAATTAATAAAAGAACTCTACAGCATGCATAAAAAACTATTGATGGGCATGTTTTGAAAAAAAATAATAGATTTTTAATTAAATGTTTTAAAGAATATATATAGTTTTTTTAATAAAAAAAATGAAATAAAATATTTGTGTTTAGGTTGTGATTGTTTGTAATAGAAAATAGGAGTGGGAGATAAAGTAAACTTTTTGTTATGAATATATTTTATAATTTTTAATTTAATACTTTTATTTTTTATTTTTTTTGGAATAGGTGATATTTTTTACTATATATATTTTATTTTATTTTAATGTATCTTGAAAAAGACTACATGAAATAGTCAAAAAGTTGGATTTTTTTTCATCATTATGGTCATATAAAAAGCAAGTTTTAAAAAAGAGCTTGTTTATTTTATTTCTATATTAGATATTTGAACTATTTTGGAAATAAAAACTGTGTGATTGATATACTGAATAATGTATGTGTGGTTGCATGGAAGTAAAACTTTAATATTTTAAAAACAACATTGTTAACTTAAAATTAAAGTTATTGTTTAATATCTTTATTTTAAAAAAGACAATTTAAAATATTCTGGGTTCTTAAATGAATTTGAAAAATGAGTTTAAAGTAAAATATTATATGTAATATGCTATTTAAAAATAATGTAATCTTCATTCTTTATTTTTATTTTTTTCATTTTTATTATAACATTTTTAGTTTTCTAAATAATTTGTTTTAAAAGAAATGTAGTAATGATTTAATTGTCTAGACATAATATACAAATTATTTTATTTTTATTAGTTTTCATAGGATTTTAAAAAAAAATATGAACTGTAATCAATTAGATCAAATAGGTAATTTAAAATGTAAATTTGAGCTGTTGAAACATGATCACATGATTTATATTATAAATAAAGTTGATGAACACAATCACAGACTCACTTACATTTCCTTATAATTACTCATTTATTAACTGATTTAAATTTGATGTTTTTTAAAAAGTTTTAATTGCCTTTAATTTCATTTATTTTTTTGAAAAGTTAAAAGAATGATTTTCTAAGAAACTTTATCCAGGCTCAACTTTTAAACTGATAAATTCCCAATGAAGTAAAGTTATATTACAGAAGAACATTATGGAAAAGTCTAGAGATTATTCAATGGTAATTAAATTGTTTTTATTTATATTATATTTTGTCACTGAATTTCAGAATACAGTATCATTATCATTCATGTTATATAATTTTTTATTGATTCTATTACTCATATTATAATTATGTGAAATTAGAATTTAAATGTTATTACATTTTATAAAAAACATATTAAAGCTGCTAAAAACTTTTGTTATTTAATTATTCTTAAATAATATTTATTTGAAAAATGTTTTTCATAAAATTTTGTCAATTCAAATGAAGATTTTATTTTGATTTGTTTATTATTTTCAAGTGAAAAACTTAATAATAATAATAATAATTAATAATAATAATAATAATAATAATAATAATAATAATAATAATAATAATAATAATAATAATAATAATAATAATAATAATAATAATAATAATAATAATAATAATAATAATAATAATAATAATAATAATAATAATAATAATAATAATAATAATAATAATAATAATAATAATAATAATAATAATAATAATGTCTTACCAAAAATTATATGGGTTTCAATAAGGAAATATTTAATTTATGAAACTTATACTAAGCCAATAAATATCACATGATCACCATTACTTATGATTGCTTATAACTGTTATTAAAACAGGCAAAACTATCTATATGTATTTCCATTCAGGGCAAGCCAGAGTAATCAATGAATGCCAGAAGGATTGTGCATAAGAACCCCATCTTAAGCCTACTCATCCAATATCCCCAGACTAGTTTCTGATTTGTGGCCTTAATCAGTGAGTAGCCTTGGATCTGGCAGCACTGTACCTAGATTGTATGATCCAATTCAACCCTCCAGGAGCCATCTTTTATTTCTACATAACTACCAAAATATGAGTCTTAAATTGAAAACACCAAAATATTTTTAATCCAAGCTTATTATTCTATATAGTCACATATTTCTGAACTCAGTTCCCTATCTATACTTTTTGGTGACTTTGGTTTTTTAATAATCATAGCCACCACTATCCTATTAGGCAGGAATTGTTTTAAGCCAATAAACCATTTATTACATTTTCTTATAACTATTATTAAAACAGACAAACATTATATATGTATTGCCACTATATGACTATATAAGCTAATGATATTGGATTGAATATATTATGTTGTTTTCAATTTACAACTCATAGTTTTGTAGCTAAGTTGAGATAAAAGATGGCTTCTGGAGTGTTGCATTAGATCCTAAGATTTAGGTGCAGTCCTCTTAGATCCAAGGCTACCCACTGACTAAGGCCACACACCAGAAACTAGTCTGGGGATATTGGATGAATAGGAACTAGATTGGGATCTTATGCACAAGACTTTTGGCATCCATTGATTACTCTGACTTGCACTGAGTGACAATGCATATAGAGAGTTTTGTCTGTTTTAATAAAAACTTATACTACTTGGATACATATCTAAATATATATTTTTAAAATACGCATTAGAAATAAATGTCATTTTAATTGCAAAATATTCTGTGTTATTAATATGGTACAATTGTTTAAAAGGATGACATTCACTTATTTTAAAAAAAAGGTGAATTATTTTAAAGTTTATTATTTTTGAAATAACATTTATTATTATTAGCAGTAATGAGAAAATGATTTGATCACTAAATATCATTATTATTTTTATTCCAAAATTAATGCATGAGAATATGATTTTCCATATATATTTAAGTTAAGCTTATTAGCTTATGCTATTTTACAGAAACCTATTATATTATAATATGTACTGTCAAATACAATATTCTTGCAATATTAATGGTAAATTTATTTCCGAATTAATTATTATTATTCTAAGCAATTATTGATATTCATCAACAGGTTGAAGTAAAATGTCGTAAATATGATTAATAAAAATGTGAATTATTCTTAATTATTCTTATCAAAATTTATTATGAAATTATACTGCATTTATTATAAAACATGCACACTTTTTCTAATAATAATATTCGAATTCAGCTCTATTAAAATGTGCACTTTTAAATAAGTTCTTGTAATGTTCATAATCAAAGTGAATGCTTTTGAAAGATGTAAAATGAATATTATATTATATAAAATATATAATATACATTATTATTTGTGCTCTTATTCCTGAAATATGTTTCATACATTTGCATCGTCAAAATATTTATACTAGCATTTTTAAATGTTTTGTCTTATTTGTGTAAAATATGTGCATGTAAGTTAACTATGTGTACTGCAATATGCTGGAAATCTACAATAAATTCATAACTTTATTTTAGTGACTGTATTCTGTCACATGGTATGAAACTAGATGGACTTTTATTTTATATTTGGTAAAAAGTTTTAGTTTTTAAGCTTAAATATTCATTAATTTTGTTTAAAATGTTATTATTATTTTTATGCATTTCATTTTGCATAATTTTATATATTAATTATAAACTATATAACCAAATGTTTTGATAATTATTTTTAGTTTGATAATGTTATTTTGTGCCTGCCATGATGTTATTTATTTTTCAATGTATATGGAAACACTGATCAGCTAATAGCTGATGTACGTTTTTATTACTTATTATATGACATCTTTTTATTAAGTTATAATCAGTGATAATTATTCATTTATTGGCCTTACATATAAGATATTTTGTTAATATTTATTTTAAGAGAAGGAAGCATTTGTTTCTCTCTTGTTTTAAGTGTATTTTATATTGGCAGTATATTTTGATAAAGGTTGTAACTTAGGATCTCTTCTATATTGTAATATTTTTTAATGAATTATATTGCTTATTATCAAAAAACTAAGTATATTATGCTTTATTTAAGAAAACTCCTATTATTGCTCTTGCTCAATGGTACATTACAATTACTTATATTATTAATGATAAATTCCTAGCTCATTTATTGCTATCAGAAATTGGGGTATTCCTTTCAGTTCAGGCCATCAATTAACTTGCCTTATCATATGTAATGTGTATATTATTTGTTATGTTGTTGTTTCAAAACCTGTGTGGTATACTGCCATATTTTTTCCTAGTAATTGATATTTTAGTAGGTATTGAGGAATGCTATTCTATCTTTGATCAGATTATTTTATCTCAGTGTAGGTTGTTTGAGGATGCATACAAATTATAGTTGTGCTTTGTGAGCATTTCAAGATGGAAATCAGATAAATATTTAATATTAAAATTTTATAATTGTATATATGCCTTAAATAAAGAATATACACCTTCTTCAACATTCATCTCATATAATACATTGGTAGGTTTAGTGTTTAATAGGTAATAAATACATTCATTAGGGACATTATACTAGTGAGATCGTTTTGTAAAAATGATGGAACATATTTAAATATCAGTATTTTAGAAGGTTTCATTAACCTTAATTTTTTTTTTTTTATTTATGCATTGTAAAAGTATATATTACAAATATTCATTCATCTTAAATTATTTGCTTAATGTATCTGACAAAATTTATCTGGATAATAATTATAAGACAGTAAAGTTGTTGTGATATTAAATAATTAAATGTCAAATAAATGTTATTTTTATTGAAAAATTTATCTTTCTTCATTATTTATTATTTGTATACTTTCAGAAATCTAAATATTATAAAATTTGTCACAAAAGTGTTTATATTTGTCAAACATTGAGAGTTCACGAATATTACAATTTTGGAATGAGAGTCAGTGTATCAAAATTTCATCTTTCAGGTTAAGAAAACATCTATGAAAGAGTTTTTTTATTTATTTATAATAATTATAATTGTTATCCTTCATTAAAGATTACTTTATTAAATTTTATTTATTAAAATATCACTTTGCTTGTTTTAAAATTAATTTACATTATTTAAAGATAGCTATGATTATTTCTGAAACTACTTTTTCTCAAATAGGATATTATTTTGTTAATGCATCATAAATTTAAATGTTGGAAGTGCTTGATTTGAATTCAGAAAAATATTTTAAGAGAATTTATAAGTAAGATATGATGAGTAACCATAAAATCCCATATCCTGAATGCTAACCCATTGTATTAATTTATTCTAAATTAAAAGTTTCTATGTTTATTTTAAAATTTAATTATTATTATTATTATTATTATTATTATTATTATTATTATTATTATTATTATTATTATTATTATTATTATTATTATTATTATTATTATTATTATTATTATTGTTGTTGTTGTTGTTGTTGTTGTTGTAATTTTAGAAAGACATTACCTTAAGCGTAAGTGTATGTATCATTGCTTTGTTTACTAGGATTTCATTCTTTGTTTAATAATTCTCAAGAATTAAAAATTTCTAACTATTAAATTATCAATTATATGAAATATATTAAACATAAAATATTATTCAAAAAGTTTATTTTACTTAAGAATAAAAAAAAATTCAAATAAAAAGTTAATGTGACAAAGATATAAGAACTCCTGCTTCTATTTTATAAAAACAATTTGTTGGGTGTGGTTTCAGCATGAATTACGTATATATTGAAGATCATTTATTTTTTTGTATGTATGTGGTTATGTGTATTATTCGTATACGATGATGTCAATAGTTGTGGGAAGATTGTAAGTCTGAATTTATATCCTTTCTAATATATATATATATATTCACACTTTTTAAAAATAAATTTATTTAATATAACGAAAGTAATATTTAAAAAAAAAAAAATTAAGATTTTAGAAAGTAAACTTAGTAAATAATTTACGTTTAATTTTTTTTAAATTTAACTGTAATTATTATATTGTTTTGCCCTAAAAAGAGTAATATATAATTTTAAAATTCTTTCCATCTAATATTGAATTATATAGTTTGTTATTATTATCGTTTTATTAATATTTTCAAGGTTCTAAAACTAATATTGTATATATATATATAATTCTGGGTTTCTTGTGTGATATTTTTTTTTTAATCAAAGCCAAATATTGTTTTTTTTTTTTTTTTTTTTGTAAAATATTGCAAAAATGTCAAAAATAACACTATTTTTAGTTATAATTTAAAATTACAGTCCTACCATAATATATTGAATATTGTTAATCCATAAAGATAAAAAAGTATCTTTATATAAAGGATTATATATATATATATATATATATATATATATATATATATATATATATATATATATATATATATATATATATATATATATATATATATATATGAAATTAAACCTATGAATAAAATTATACTGGAAATAAATAAAAAAAAAACATGATTGCACTTATTATTGAAATGGTATCTCAAAAGTTTTAAATTAAGCATCAGGCAAAAATAAAACATTCTTTATTATTATCATTGCTGAGATTTAGAGTAAAGAGATATGTGGAATAGTTTAGTCAAGTCAATTGAATTGTTAGACTTAACCTACCAAAAAAAAATGGTATACTTTCTTAAACAATATGCCCAAACCAACTCCACTTTAATTTTAAATACTTTTAATGATGTCAGTCACACTTGTTTGTTTTCTTACTCATATGTTTCATTTCCAAACCTTGTTATTTCTACAATGGATGTTTCCATAGTTCTTTGAGGGTTCTGGAAGTCTCTGCATTGCTCTTCTGTTAAGTGTTCAAATGTCAGATCCATAAGCAAAATTGGTAAAACATAATTATAAAAAATGTTCATTTCAAACAAGTAGGTGTATTCTCTTTAGGATTAAATTATTTCTAGAAAAAAAACACTACAAATAAGCTTAATTTTATTATTTTATTCCAAATTGTTTTTTATGCAGTAATAATCAGACCAAGATATTTATGGTTGCTTACTTCTTCTAACTCATTCTAATTAATGTTTACTTTATTCTTTTGAGAAAATCCATTAATAGTACATAGTCTTTTTAACAATTACATTTAATTTTGCTTTCTCTCTTTGATCTAATAACCACTTGCAACATTTCCTGAATCTCTAAAGCACTATTTGCAAAAACAACTAAATGACATACAAAATATAAATGACATAAATAATCTCCATTTACTCTTACTCCATTCACTTCCCATTTTAATCTACAAAACACTTCTTGCAAAGGAAGCTATAAAATGTTTTGGAGATATTGAATCATCCTATTGCACACTCTTCTAAATGTTACTTCTTATCAAATAATAATGTAATATAATTTTTGCTGTTGCATTCCCATACATATTATTTACACAATGACAATATCCCAAGTCACTATTTTGATGATCCAATACTTTAATCAATTCAAAAATGTGGTCTTTGTAAATTTTCCAGAAAGCCAAAATGGCAGCCTGTATTTTTAATAAATTTACAGTTTCAAAGGTCTACAATCTCCCAATGCTGTGTTACTTTTTTAAATCAAAAAATAAAAATAAATCAATTGTTAAATTAAAAAAAATAAATTTCATTAAGAATATTTATTTTTATTACAATTTGAAAGTGACAAGACATTTCTAACATTGTTATATTTTGTTTTCAATTCTGTATGGTCTGGCTGCACTCACATTTACTTACTTCAGGGATAGATATGTAATGTCAATTGAATAAGGAAAACAACTAGATTTGTGAAAGCATACTATATTACTAAAAGGATGTTGCCTTGACAACAATTTGAACTTCTTGATTGTTATCTATATTGGGATTGTCTAAGCATTGACTGATTTCTAATGGTATGGCTTCAGAAAGGAGTACACTATTAACTGAAAGGAGACCCTTTGATTCCTCCTCTTGGAGGCCTTAAAGAAACTGAGCAGGGAAAATTCCTAATGTCCACTCCATACGTTCTTGTCATTGCAGCTGTTATTACTATGTGTTTATTTATATAGTATCTGAACATGGATGAGCTGCTCACCAACATGCATTAGCCAGAATGGTGAGTTTATTTGCTTTTTACCTCTGAGTTTAATATCAAGAAACATGATGGTCATTCTTCTCAGTGTTTGATAAGGCAGAATGAATGTTTGTGTAAATGATAAATATTTTTCCAATACATATATACAATTATTACACACAAAAATAAAGCAATTTTCTTATTCGCAGGAGGCTGAAAAGTCACCAACCAAGGCAGCAGATGGTGGCTGAAGGTGGAGATTGCTAAGAATCCACTGATTACAGACCCAGGCTGCCATTTGATGACAACTTTTTATTTAGGTAATTAGAACTGCAGATCACTTTCAAGTGAAGGAAGATTGCAAGAATTTGAAGAACTGTCTTATATTAAATAGGACATTATTGGACTTTGTCAAGTTAGAAGAAAAGGTGAAGAGACACTTGATTTAAAAAGTGGACATATACTATGTTATAAAAAAACAAATATTGGAAATACAAGTGGAGCAAGATACATTATAAATAAAAGGTGGAAGAACAATATTATAGAGATTGATGGTGTATAGGACAGAATGGCAAGATTAGTTATACAACTTAATAGCAGATACCAAATGCAGATAATTCAGATTTATTCTCCAACAAGTTATCATAGTGATAAAAGTAGTAGAAGATTTTTATATGGATGTACATATGGCTTTTGATCAGAGTTAACAACATTTTAAAATTTTTATGGGAGACTTTAATGCTAGAATTGGTAAACAAATGAAAGGTGAAATTGCTGTAGGTAAATTTGGTTATGGTAGTAGAAATGAAAGAGGAAGTAGACTTATGGAGTTTGCAGAAAAAAAAATATTTTGAATTCTATTTTTGAGAAAAATGTTAAAAGGAAATGAACATGGAAGCATGCAAATGAAGGTACAGCAGAATTGGATTATATTTTGACTAACACGAAATACATATTTCAGGATTGTAATGTTCTTAATAAATTTAACACAGGAAGTCATCATCGATTAGTAAGATGTAAGATATGTGTTAATGTAAAAGTAGAGAGGTCAAAAATTATTATGAAAAACAATATTTACAGTTGATGTTCCTAATCTTCAGAAACATTGTAATGAATTTAAATTAGAACTTACAAATTGGTTTCAAGTATTAGTAGATTTTGAACATGATTCAAATTTGAATGAAATTAATATGAAAATAACTGATACACTTTTAAAAACTGCAACAAAGATAGCAGGTATAAAGCAGCAACTGACCAATAAAATTTTTACTGAGATTAGAGAATTTATGAATAAAAGAAGGAATATGAAGATATGCAAAAATGGTGCATAACAAAAATTGAATATCTCAAATTTTGTAAAATGGTGCGGAAAAGAGTTGAAAATAATATAAGAAAATATAAATGTGAACTAGCAAGGAAAACTCTAGAAAAAAAATAAAAGACTCAAGAATGTAAAACAACATTTTGATATTGTTAGGAAATTTATATCTGCATTAAGAAGAAAAGATGGAATTATTACTAAAATAAATATGACATCATGAAATTGGTAAAAGATTCTTATCAAGAATTATATAGTAATAAAGAACAAGTACCTCCTATATCTATTATATCTTTTGAATTGCCTGAAATTTTAAATGAAGTAGTGAGACATGCAATAATATGTATGAAGAAAGTAAAGGCTCCAGGTAATGAAGGAATTATAATTGATATATTAAAAGAAGCAGGTGAAGAAATAAAAAAAATTCTAACAAAGTTATATACCAAATGTCTAAATGATAAAGATGTACCGTATGATTGAAAGAATTCAGTAATAATATTAATATTTTAAAAAGGTGATAAAGAAGATCTTAGAAATTAGAGACCTATCAGCCTTTTATCAGTTTTAAATAAAAATTTTACCAAGATAAATACAACTCGGCTACAAAAAAAACATTTTATTTCCACCAAGAAACAAGCTGGATTTAAAGGTGATTTTATTACAGTAGATCATATCCAGGTATTGATAGTAGTTATAGAAAAGACAAATGAATATGAGTAGTCATTCTGTTTTGGATTTGTAGATTATGAAACGGCATTTGATTCTATAAAGGTTTCTTCAGTGATTAAAGCGTGAGATCATCAAGGAAAAGATCCAGGATTTTGTCATATTTTGAAGAATATTTATAAAAATGCAACAGCAACAATTAATTTACATAATGATACTGGGAAAGTCAACATTGAGAAAGGTATAAGACAAGGTGACTCCATATCTCCATAACTTTTTACACCAGTGCTGCAAGAAAAGTATTTTGTGGATTAAAATGGGAAACTAAAGGAGTGAAAGTAAATGGCGATTATTTAAGTCATTTAGATTTCACAGATGATGTAGTTGTTTTTGCAAATAATGCTTCAGAGCTGCAAAAAATGTTGCAGGAGTTATAAGATAAAAGTAGGAAAGTAGGCCAAAAGATAAATGTTAAAAAGACTAAAGTAATGTTTAATCGATTTGCTCAAAATATGAAAATAAAGATTGATTATAATGAATTAGAAAAAGTTAGCAGTTACAAATACCTTGATAATATTATTAATACAGATGGAAACATAATAGAGGAAATTAATCATAGAATTAAACTTGGTTGGGGTGCTTTTGTCAGAAATAACTTGATACTAAAAGGAAATATGCCTATGTGTTTGAAAAGGAAGGTTTTCAACAAATGTGTTTACCAGTTCTTACTTATGGATTGGAGACTTGGACACATAACTGAAGAGCAATACAGAGACTTCAGATCACTCAAAGAAGTATGGAGAGATGTATGTTGGGAGTAACAAGAAGGGATCAAAAATGCAATGTATGTGTAAGAGAACAAACAGGTGTTACTGATTTCATTGAAAAAATTAAAAGATTGAAGTGGAGTCGGGCTGGATATATTGCTAGAAGAGGTGATAATAGATAGACAATTGAAATTTTAAACTGGATTCCAAAAGATTATACAAGACCCAGAATGAGACCACATGTGCGGTTGATGGATGTAATAATGAAGTGTGCAGGAGTGATGTGGAGAAAAGCTAAAAATCAGAGAAGATGGATTAAACTTGGAGAGACCTTCATCCCCCAGTGGATTGACAATGGTTGATGATATATATTATAATGGTCAGATGGAATCAGAAGTTTTTTCTAAGCATTGTACTCTTACTGTATCTGCACTACAGGGTGCCACTAAGCTACTTGAACCTAGAAATTTTATAGAATAGGCAGATACACAAGTTAAGATCTGATTTTTTTTTTACACATTTATTATTCTGACCATCAGCCATGCTACTAGCTCAGAGAGATGCAGAGATTTATAAAATATAAATTATTACTTAAAAATATTTTCAATATAAAAAAATAAAAGAAGCCACTGCCAGTAATAACACACAAACATTTATTAAACATATATAAATAAATTTTAGGAATAAAATGTATTATTTAGGTTGATTATTAATTTTTAAATTTAAATTTTTATTTTCAACAATCCACACAGATGAATTTAATAATATTTTTAAGAGTGTCGAGTATGAATAAAATACATAGATTACATTCGAAAGGAAAATATTCTATCCCTTATTTAACTTTAGGCCAAAAGTTCGCAGTGAAACCACATCTGATACATCATTGTATTCAATGCAGCATGAATACAACAGCACAAATACCTTACTGTCAAAAATGTACATCTGAACAGCATGGTTATAGAAGACATTGACTCTCATCCAATACAGGAATACTACATTTGCCTGGCAATATGAACAATAAAAAAACTCCATAGGAAGGAACTGCATTTTCCATCTTACTATCCCATTCCATAGGCTAAAAGGGGTGATCCAAGGAGCAAGGAATACCATCTGCTTCTGATGGTCAGTGATATATGGGACTTGTTTTGCCCAAGTGTGGCATATAATAGAATCCTGCACATAGCGAATCTCATGCTACATTTACTAATTACACAAATATATCCAATTGATTAACCCAATTTAACAAACAAAACAAATAACCTAAGATTAACCATACCTTAATTACTTAATATAACTTTACAAATCTATCCAGCCATTTATGCCCAACTTAAATTTAACATTTATATAATTTATTCAATAAAAAAAAATAGAAAAGATTAAATTAGAAAACTCAAATGTATAAAAATTAAATATTAATAATTGATTTTGAAAAGTCAGATCAAAGTTCATTTTAAAAAAAATAGGTTTAGCTTGTCAAATTTTGAAAGTCCTTATTTTTTTTTTTATATTTTTTCAGTTTATATCTTTCAGTAGAAGAGTCCCAGTTCCTGGTGTCAATTCCCATGAAGTCTTTATTTGAAGACTGGTCTCTTGTTCTGGAGATTGACTTAGCTGCTACAATCCTGTCACTATTTTATTGCAGAACCCATATGATTTGGGTCTGCAACAGTACCATTCATAATTCAACAGTCATTTTCTTTGAAATAAGTAAGAGAGGGTGACAAGTGCATCTTATTGCCCTTCTCACAAAATCAAGCTGGAACTGTCTTTAATTTCAATTGTTTTACTTTTTATACACATCGTCCAGATTCACTGAACAATCAATCATTTACATTAGGGTCCCAGCATTAGTTACTGATTTTATTGGACATTCTTCTTCAGAGCGGGAAACAATCTTTAATTTTTATCTATATCATTCATCTGACTTTTTAATTATATAAGATCCCTAAGGGTTAGTTTGCATTTCGATAATTAATAACACAATCATTTCCATTTTGAGATTTCAGGAATTAATTAATACCTGGTTCTATTTTTACTACCGTTATTTTTTACTAAAATATTTTATATTTAGATCTTTTATCTTTTTTTATAAAATTACTTTCAAATACTTTTTTTTTATTTAAAAAAAAAGTTTTTTTAGCTTTTAGTTTTTATTTACGAACTTAAGTTTTTATTTTTAAATTAATGTAATGGCATATTATATTCAGTTACAATATATATATATATATATATTGATATGATATGAATATAATATAATGGCATATTATATTCAGTTACAATATATATATATATATATATTGATATGATATGAAGATTTTCACGGGTTGCATATATAAAGGACATATTTTGCAGGTTCATCCGTATTAAAAAAAAATATTGATATACCGATGATCGACTTGATCACACACATCATCCACTGGGTGATAAAAGGTAGAAAGATGGTTATAGAGGCGCTGGAATCACTTATTTGAAAAAAAAAACATTAATGTTTCATCAATAGCAAAAATGTTAAATTAAGAATGTTTTTTCTTTTTAAAAAAAATTCCAAATAGGAGGAATTTTCCATGTATCATCTCACTTATTGATACAAAATGGCCTTTTATGTATCTCTACGGTTTCTCTAATTTTGCACTAGTAGAGATTATCACATATGGATATGATTCTGATAATAGAAAAATCAATTTTATGACCTGAATCTATAATCTGGAGTGAGAGTACTGCTGATGATGAGTCTTGTTTATCTGCATTAGCATGCTCATCTCTCCTAACACTGATGTGATGATTCCTCATACCTATGTAAGAAGCTTTACAATTTCCACATGAGAATTAATAAACACCATGAGATTCAAGAGGGATTGAATCATTATGCTTGTTATTATATTGATAATCTTTAGATGAGTAGAAAATGCTGTTTCTATATTATAGTGCTTTAATATACATCCAATACTGTCTGTAGTTTCGTTTACATACGGAACACAAATCCTAATAGTTGATTTATTATCTTTTTGTTACATATTTTCTTCATTTTGGGCTTGAAATAAGGCTTTTTTTATAAATTTATAAATATAACTATTTTCTGATAAAACATTATTAATATGATTTATTTCTTCTTTCAGATGTGAATTATATGAAAGGTTAATTGCTCTATTTAAAGGAGTTTTGGCTACAGAAACTGTCTGAGTTGGGTGATGATGAGAATGTAAATGTAAATATCTGAATGTGTGTGTATTTTTTCTGTAAATCGAAAAAGATAAACTATTTGGTGTTCTGATGACAAGAAGATCAAGAAAAGGGAGTTTTCCAGCAGACTCTGTCTCCATTGTAAATTTAATATGAGGATGCATATTATTTAAATGTAAGAAAAATCATCTAATTTATTTGTCCATGCTGCCATATGACAAAAGTGTCATCTGAGTATGTGAGCCAGATGAGAGGTTTTAAAGAAGATGCTTCTAAAGCATGAGTTTTTACATTTGTCATGAATGAATCAGCTAATATTCATAAGATAGGTGAGCCTGTAGGAGTACCAAAAACTTGTCTGTAATGATGTCCATTGTATACAAAATATGAGTTCAAAAGACAATTTTTAATCAAAGCAATAATATTGTCTAGTAAATTGGAACATTGTGAAATTATATTTAAAGCTTCATCAAATGGAATGTTTGTAAACAAAGACATGGCATTATAACTGACCAGAATGTCATTAGCATTAATTTTAAAAATTTTTAAAACAGAAATAAAATGAAAAGATTTTTTAATATATGATTTAACAGATGGGATTGTAGGTTTAATGAAATCTGATAAATATCTAACTAAAATATGAGTTGGAAATCCTATTGCGCTTACTATTTGGAAATCCATAACATTTTGGACAGACACATGATTTTTCAAGAGGGATTATTTTATTTTTATCTCTATTTTAATAGGCGATTTATTAATAATAACTTTTGTTGTTTTTTTTTTCCAAATTCTTAGTATGATCTGTTATTGATATTTTATAAGTTTTATCACTAAGGTAATCTAAATTTTTATTATGGTAAATGTCACGATCCATTACGACTGTGGCATTACTTTTATCAGTTGGAAGTACAACAATTTATTTGTTTGATTTTATATTGTTTAATGGTTGTCTTTTTTTTTTTTTTGGAAATATTATTTTTAATAAGCTTAGGTTTTTTCAAAATATTGCAAATCTTGGCTATAGCCAAATCAGCAGATGAAGAATCTATTTTACTGGGAGCTGATTCAACATTACAAACAATTTTCTCAAAAGGTATCTGGGAAGGCGTTAAGCAAAATTAAAACATTTTTCTAAACCTGAAACTTCATTTGTAGAGAGGAATTTCTTAGATAAATTATAAAGGTTTTTTTTATTTATTTGGATACGTGATGTTTGGTGATTGTGTTCTAATTAGCATTTGTATTTTTTTTCCTTTGTTTTGCTGTTGCAAATTCAGAATCGTTAATTTATCTAAAATTTGCAATATGATCAAAACTAGTCCACAGTAAAGGATATATTTTATTACTAAGTAATAAACATAAATCTAGCAATACTTTGTCTATTTTGTCACCCAGTGGATGACTGGTGTGATCAAGTCAAAATGTTGGTATATCAAGATTTAATATTTTTAAAACAGACAAACCCGCAAAATACATCTTATATATATATATATATTGTAACGATCCGGGGAAGGTAGACTAACGTAAACTGCACTACAGGGCGCCATCTAGGCATTTGAACCTAGAAAAATTTATAAAGTAGGCAGATACGTAAGTCAAAAAAAATTTTTTTTTTTTTTTAAATATTTTGGGTCCGGTCATTAGGCCATGTCACTAGCTCAGTGGAATAGCAGAGATTAAATAATATAATCTAAGAGTATATAAAAAAGAATAAAATAAGCCACTGCCAGTAATTAACATACAAACATTTATTAACGCACATATATAAGATTTAAAATTATTTTAGCAACAGTTTACCTTTTAAAATTTAACTTACATTTTTAACTTTGATTTTAATTTACATTTTAATTTTTACAACTTTACATTTTAATTTTTTATAAGTTCACATAGAGGAGTTTATAAAAGTTTGTTTTAAAATGTTGAGTATAGTGCAGAGGGAAATTTATAAGTAACCCAATAGTATTCACCATAAGATACTTGCATTGTCACCAATAACTTAAAAGACATCCGAATAAATACATTATAGATATTCACCGTAAGGTATCGTTATTTATCGAATGTCTATATATTTTGATCAAATATGAAAACCCAAAACATACTTAACTGATAACCAATCCATGCAAGCGTCTATAAACAACTTAAATTTAATGCATTTTTATTTAGGGTCGAGTATGAATAGATTACATAGATTTGCATTTGAAAATAAAATATTATATCTCTATTTAACCTTAGGCTAAATTTCGCAGTCAAACTGGCATCAATTCATCTGATATATCGATGTATTCAATGTAATATGGAATACGGCAGCACCAAAAAGATTAAGAGAAAACATTGACTCTCGTCAGATAGGAATATTACATCTATCTAACGAGAAGAACAATAAAAAAAACTCCATAGAAAGGAACTGCATTCTCCATCTTATAATTCCTTCCGTAGGCAAACGGGTGAGTGCGGCGTATATATTAATGATTCTGCCAGTAGCGAATCTCCAACTACATCTACTAACTACATCAATATATCCAATCCATTGACCCAATTTAACAATGACACAAATAACCTAAGATTACCCTCCCCTAATATAACTTTACAAATCTATACAGCCATTCATGCCCGACTTAAGTTTAACATTGATATATTTTAATTTATCGGAAAACAGAAATCATAAATAAACTTAAAGAACAAAATTACATAAATGGAAATGATTTTAAATAAATAAATAACAAATACATCAAATAACATTATTAATAAAGAATTTAGTTTGGTCAGATAGGATTCTATTGAATTATTTACTAAAAAGTTTTAAAATTTAGAGTTCTTATTGTTTCAAGTGAATATAGAGTTCTTATGATTTTTAAAACGTCCAACTTTATCCGTTGCTTGCCATGAATGTGAATTTCCATGCCATCCTAAAGAGGTTGATATTCTGAAGGCCGATTTATTTATCCATCCGGAGATTTTTGCTTTAACTAGTCCTCAATGTAGAAAACGATAGTTCATTTCTCTTTCTTTCTTAGCAGAACTGAAGGGATTGAAGAGTGCGTCTTTTCAATCCCTTCTCATTGACTTCAGCACTAACACATATCAGTCACATCGTAAAT
This sequence comes from Epiperipatus broadwayi, assembly GCA_028023455.1. NCBI lineage: Eukaryota > Metazoa > Onychophora > Udeonychophora > Euonychophora > Peripatidae > Epiperipatus > Epiperipatus broadwayi. The sequence continues at coordinate 23,008 of JAQFVV010001497.1, forward strand.
AATCTATCATCCTTAATAATTTCCAAACTTGTTTTTTTATATTAATTTGAAGGATTGAATTTACATTGCGTTATCGATGAGATGGTCTTTTCGCTGAGGTCTGATTCCATTTCTTTTCTCTTCATTGGCTATTAGTTTCTATTGTTTTCCTATCTGACTGATGCTTTTACATTTAAATGCCCAAGGCTAGTTTACATTTAACTAATTAAAACAATCATTTCCATTTCTGATTAATTAATGTGTTTTCCAAGATTAAAGATATATTTTTATCTCTAAATCTTTTTAAGTTTTTGTTTTTAAAATACCTTTCTATTTTTAATAAAGTTTTATTTTAATAATAATTTTTTTTTTGTCTGTGCAATTTATATATACGAGTTTAAGTTGATATTTAATTTTAATTTTTAATTCTTAAAGAAAATTTTTAAATGCAAACTTCTTATTTTAACTTCATGCTTAATAATAAAAAAAACAATGTAACGTTGTCTGTGCTTGTTACAATATATATATATTGTAATTATTTTTCCATAATAATTTTTTTTTTAAAAATAAAGTAATAATGAAAAATAAAATGGAAATATTAAATACAGTGTTTCTTAACAGCTATATTTTTGATAGCATTTGCTGCGGGCACCAAAACTGTGTTTTATATCAAAAATATAACCGCCATCCTGTTTTACTTGAAAAATCACAAGTACCAAAAATGCTTATAGAATCAAATACCTTTTCATAATATACAAATACAAAGTTCAATGTCTACTCATATATATATATATATATATATATATATATATATATATATATATATATATATTAGACCTTTCTATTACTTCTTTCAAAAATTGTATATGAACCACTTTATTGAAAACATTTTTTTTTTATATTCAGCTTCTTCCTTTTGTTGTTTCAAATCCAATGTTAGCTGTAAATGAGTTGTAATTGCTTTGGTAAAAATTTTGTATAGAAATGCTAAAAGACTGATAGGTATGTAATTTTTAATATCTTCTTTATAATCTATTTTAAATGTTACAACAATATAACTTCTCTTAGACTTACACATGAAACAAATATTTTGTAATTTCATTTTTACATAAATGTATCTATCTATTTAATTATTTATGTTTTATTTATTTTTATTAACTAAATAATATACGTTCATTTACATATTTATTTTAAAACATTATTAAGTTGAAATAAATAGCAAAATAAACTTGATTATAATCCAAAGTTTAATTAGTGTAATTTAAGTTGTTAGTTTATATGTATAAATTTATTCAACGTAATAAACATGCATATCGTTAAGAGCTCATTATAAAATATTAATTTAATTTTGTGTAATAAACTATTTAAACTATAATTTTTTTACTAAATTCCAGGAGTTCTAAAATCTTAATTTGATATATGTGTGTTTATCTACATGATTTATGTTAAGGATAATCAATTACAATAACATGATATAAGTATTCTACAATCTGTCCAACAATACCCCATATGGATAAACATGATAAATAATGTGTTAATAAGATAGAAATAAAAAAAAAAAACTTCACTTATTGCTCAAACTAGCATTCATAAATATTGTAAATTGTGTAAATTTAATTTTATTGTTCAAACTTCAACATGAAGCTAAGAAACTGAAAGTAAAGAAGGATCTAATCTCCTGATCAGTTCAAAAGTTATGCCTATGCAGTTATTAAAATTCCATCTTTACTCAGAAAGTATGTGTCATACTTACAACAATTCTATAAGTATATCTAAAAATTGGGGGGGAGTCGTTCCTTCTACAATTAAAATTATTTTAAGGTTGGTAAAAAAATTCCTTGAGAGAAAGTTTACTTCTAAGTAAGTTGAACGAACTTTAAATTTTAGAAAGATTGCACATGATCTTGTAACACAATGCAAATACCGTTAAATCCCCATCAAGATTAAAGTCAACATAAAATAACGTTCATTACCATAAATATCTTGCTTTATTAATTTGGGAGATCTTGAAACTAATAACTTTTAAGTGAACTTTAAAAATAGATTTTAAATTTAAAAACGGGCTGAATTTGATTCAATAATAGTAAAGAACTTGATATAAATTTTTATTTTTTTATTATTTCATATGCATTTTTTCTTTCTTTCTTTGAGAGCTGTTGATAAATTGTTATTGAATCAGGTAATTCAAAAGATTTTGATATATATTTTAAATATATGCACACTCATATTCAGAAAATATATAAAAGAGTAAATAGGTCAAGATACATATTTATATATATATTTTAATTTACAGGAAACAAACAAGAATTGGTGACTAATAAATTTAGGCAGTTAAAATGGAGTAAATTACATCATCCTTTCATTTCCTTTTTCTGCTCTCAGCATTCATTTGTATTTATGAGGGTTACATGTTTAATATTTATTTTAAATTGTTGTAAATAAACTTTATGAATTATTATTTTATAAACAGTTGAAGTTATTGAAATTCAACTGACTTTATTTATTTTTTCTTTCATTTAAATTCCAATAAATAAAATGTGAATATTTTTGAACATAATTTGTATTTGTATTATTTATATATATATATTTATTCATTTAGCACAAACCATAATCACATATTCAGATTATTATTATCATTATATTTCTTGAGATAATCATTTATTTACTTATTTTAATATATTTGAAATAAAAAAACCCTTTAATTCTTAAATATGTGCTACTGCAGAATCTCGTTTTCATATTCTTACCTTATAAAGATATAAAAAATAAATTTGAACGCAATAAAGAACTCATTAATTTTATAGAATTTTGGTAATAAATATTAAATTTATTAGATGTATTTTGAACCATGCCACAAACTCTTATAATATTAATAATGCATTTTTTTTAATAATCGGGCACATCTTTAGAATTTAGACCAATTGTGGCAAACCTCTTTATGTGTGCTTGCCAAAAATTTCCAAAAAATGTTTATTAATTTTAGTGCCATATAGTTATTAAATCAAAATATAAACAATTTTATTACTGCACATTTTTAAGTTTATAAAAACAATAAAATAATAATAATATTAATAATAATTGACTTATTTCCAAATTTCATCTCTTTACAAAATCCTTAATAATAAAATAATAATAATAATAATAATAATAATAATAGTAGTAGTAGTAGTAGTAGTAGTAGTAGTAGTAGTAGTAGTAGTAGTAGTAGTAGTAGTAGTAGTAGTAGTAGTAATAATAATAATAATAATAATAATAATAATAATAATAATAATAATAATAATAATAATAATAATAATAATAATAATAATAATAATAATAATAATAATAATAATAATAATAATAATAATAATAATAATAATAATAATAATAATAATAATAATAATAATAATAATAATAATAATAATAATAATAATAATAATAATAATTTACAGTTAAATATAAGTGATCTACATTCATTTAAGGATTATAAGTTGAATGAAATTTAATAGTAAAATTAATAGTAATTATATCAAAATTTTGAAAATAAACACATTAAATCAATATAATTCAATAGTAGTTAATATTTTTTTGTGTTGTATATTGGATATCATCTATTTTATATCTGTTTCATATTTTGTCACTTTTAATGATGCACATTCTGAAGTAAGTTCATTATTATTTTATTTCTAGAACTTTAATTAAATTTATTTCAGAAACAATGATTTACTGCATATGTAGGAGAGAAAATTGACAAAATAGTTGTCACTTATTTATTTAAACAAATATATGTTTCAGGAATAGAGTTCCAGGCTATCAGAAGGTCCTCCTCAGCATTCTTTTTAAAAATGTCCAATAATTGATCATTTTCAATTGTTTTTAGCTCATTTCTCAAGTCAATAAATATTTGTTTCCATATAGAACTAAAATGAAAATCAACCAAATGTATTTTCATGTCTTCCAAATTAAGCCATTTGAAAATTTCTAAATTGATATCATATCTTGGTATAAAATATATTTTTCTGTTTGAACAAATTGTCTGAATTATGGAAAGTTTTAATTGAAAATTTGTCAATAATTGGTTGAATAACATCACAAGATTCTTGTGTCAGTTTTATTTGATCGAATTAGCATGAGAGTCTAAATCAGTTAAGAATTTGGTTATATTTATAAAAAAACATAAAGGTGTAAGAAATAACATCACATGTTTGAGCATTTATAATTTAGCTTCAAATTCTTAGATAAAAAAAAACAACTGTCTTATTATATTCGTGCAGTTCCACATTTAATTCATTTTAATGTGAACAGATAAACATTAATTTCAAAAGCCATTCAACATGCATTACTTAATTATATTTTTTAATGATTTTGTCATTAGATAAAAAAGTAGAGTTTCATCTAAACATTCAAAAAATCTTTAAATAAATTTTCTTCACATAACCATTAGATTTTGTTGTACACAAGCAAACCATTATATACTGACTTCACCTTACTCAGTAGACTTGGATATTTTAATTTATTTAGAGAATGGGTAGTTATAAAATTGACTGATTTAGTCATAACTTTCATAATATCATCCAGTGGCTTAAGTCTCACATTTACACATAAAACCTGCTGATGTATAATGCAATGAAAACACAAAATTAAATGTTCATCATGAACTCTAAATAAACTGAGAAAATAATTTAATTTTCTAGTCATACTTTGAAATACATGAGTACTTATTGTTACAATTTTTCCAAGATCTATTTCTTTTTCAGGGAGTACATTTGAAACTTGTTTGCAATTACTTATTTCTTTTTTTGCAGTAACTAATGAGGTTAAACTGATCAATTCTTCTTTGATATTACTCGCAACACAATAGAGAATAAAAATACCGAGATGAGCTGATCCTTATGTCTAAATATTCAGGAAAATAGAGAGAAATTAAACTAAAATATTTTGTAGTACTTTTGTATTGGGTAGCTATGTTGATGACATTTGCAAGATTCTTTCTTTAGTGTATTTGTAGTCAATGTTAATTTTTTTATTCTCTAAATAATTTTTTTTCAAAATTTTCAAAAACATTTGGTGCATATTTCATCCATATTTTTGACATATATTTCCCATAATTAAAAGGTGTTTCATGTTTGACAATTATATTGAAACACACAAAAAACTAGCAGCCATTATACTTGAATGATTTTTGATAAATTTCACTAAAGATGGTGATTGAACATTTACATTTTTAAGAGTTCAGGGTAATATATTATTTTGTTCATCATTACTTTTTTCAAGTATAAATAAGTGATTGGTGTCATAATTCCATTTTAATAATAATGTTCTCAATACCACTACCCAGAACATAAAACATATATCACTTTGTTGCCTTTGATAAATTATTCCTTTTCATCAAGTCACCGAGTTTTTTATACTCTATTGCTTGATAATTTTTCTTTTTGTGTTCAGTAGTCATATTAATAAAATTGTAACAAATTTATTTAAAAGTAAAATTAAATGAACATTAATAAAATTTATAAATCAAACATGTATTATTTGTTAAATTATAATATCTTTATATTGCACTTTTATAGCAAAACTTCAAGCAAAAAATATAAGAGTTATTATTTACTACATTATTTAAGTGTATTTTCTATAAAATAAGCTTATAATATTTTATATGCATTTAATATTTCAATTAATATTTAAAATCATTTATATTTGATAATTGGGATGATTTCTGATTAACAAGTGGGGTGATGTGAATAAATGACTATAACAAATACATATTTTCAACATAATAACAACACATGTATAATTAGTTTATATTTAAGTCCATGTAAAACAAAAAGAAAATACAAAATTGCTTCTACAAAATTTATCTGAATGATCAAAAATTAAAGTTGACCTACTGCTTTATTAAAATACCCTCCACAGGATTAGCTAAAATAATTCATCATATTGAAGTTACTTTTCCTATTATTTCATTATCCAAAGTTCTCATTTATTAATACATCCATGCTATAATAATAATCATCATATAGTAGTGTTACTTATACAAATATTTTGCATACTTAATAAAATTAATACTAATAATAGCTTGTCAATCGATCAGTGATATAATTATAAGACACATATTATCTATTTACGCCCCAAATAAATTTAAAAACCAATTCTTTATCATATTAAGTCCTAACAACTAGCCAAGCTCAAATATTAGAATAACACATTTACAATGTTTTTTTTTTTTAATTTAAAGCTGACCAAGAATGCTCTTAGAAGATAGAATTCATTGACACCTTGATAACACAATCAAAAAATGACAGCTAAAGCCATGATAAAATCTTAAACATGCTTTATTAATGATACTAATGTTTCAAGCAAAAATAAAACTTCAATAATCATAAAGTAAGCCAACTAAAAGTATGATGACATTGCTCATGTGGTGTACCTACTTGTTATGGCTAATAAATGATCTAGGATTTTATTACTATACCAGGAAAATAATGAGAAGGTGCATCAGGGACAAAGCATTAAATATAGATTGCCTTAGAATAGCAAGGAGCTTAGCTACAATTTATAAAGTTTATGTTTTGAGCATACAAAAGCTATCAAAACAACAAAAAATAGGAAAGATGTCAATGCTTCTATCCCTTTTGGAAAATAATTTAGAAAAATTAATGATGGAGACCAACTATGACCCATGAAATATACTGGTATGTAAAAGCATTGATAACTATGAAGAAAACAATTCTACTATCTAATAACAAAATATTATTACAGCTATCCAATGTGAAATATAATAAATAACAATTAATAAATAGTGAATATGGTTGTATTAACATTAATCAATAAATCATAAAAATTCATACAAATATACACTAGCTTATATAGCTTACAGCAGCATAATATATCTTCATAAATAAATTATTCATATGTTTACAAAAAGGCACATACTATTTCCAAATATGTTCAAGGGATAAAATACTATTCTGAAAACTTTAATTTTTAATATTTTAAAATATATAACATAATCGATAAGATAATATATGCAATTTATAATGTAGTATAAAATCATAATAAATAAATTTAATTTTTTACCATAAGATCAATATTATTACATAATAATGTCATTCTGTTTCATTCTTGTCCAATTCTTCATTACTTGAACATGAAGAAGGCTGATGGCAGTAGCATATTGCAGATAGAAAAAACATCCATTGTATAAGACAATATTATAAAAATATTATAATTTATAATATAATTAGAAAATATATAAATAGTTTATTAAAATATTCTAAGGAAATTCAGTTTCTTTTATTATCAATTATATGATAAGTTAATGACAATTCTCTCAGTATATGGATAGATATGAAATCTAACAATGACTCATAGTATTATAAATCACAAATCCTTAAATTTAGGATTCTTAAATTAAATTAATCCAGCACAAAGTATTATAAATTAATATTAGCAATAACTTATGGGACAATAAATCACATAAATTATTATTATTGATTAACATTGTTGAATACTTGTAGGAGAGAATGTTTGACTTAACTATTATCTTCAAGGCCTCAGTAGTATCCATAACAACACACAGAGGAAAGAAAAACATTATTGAGTTTTAGCATTCGTGCAGGTTTCATAAAGTTATTAAAATATAGAAAAGCGTTATTTTCATTCATTAATTGAAATGTCATTATCACATGTAAAGTTTGATATTTTCATCTGTTAAGTAAAACATTTAAAAATGCACACATTTAATCAATTAAGTGGTATGTAGTAAGTTAAATTTTATCATCCCCACCTTAAGATAAATTATTTCTTTCCTCTTTTAGAATAAAAGTAAATGAAAATCATTACAATATTTTTGTGCTGTTTCTTAAATAATAATAAATAACATGTTTGTTGTTTTTTTTTAAAAATAATGATTCAGCATTAATAAAATTATTATTATTGAATTAGTCTTTTTTTTTTCTTTTACATAATTAATTATTATTGAACATCAAAAAATATCTGCTTTGCCAATTTATAGTTCTTATTTAAATGAAGTAGTCCTTATTCCATATAAATCAATTCTAAATAATATATTGACTTCGAAATATTAGAAAAGGTTTTGTATAAAAGTAGTAGCATTTTGGTAATGCCCTTGGAAATTTTAATTATAATAAAAATGCTTAATTTATATTGACAACTGTTCTCCAGTCATAGTGATAGCTATAACAATAATTTTTGCAGTTTTCTATCATAGTAAATTTTAAAAATAATAATATAAATACTGTAATAACAAATTATATTAGCATTCCATTGGCAGATATAGAGACTTCAGTTTATGTTAAAATATAAGTTTAACCTAACATACTGACTAATATAAAACAAAAATTTTAAGGAATATTACACTTTAAAAAAATTTAATAGCGCTTAAAATATAACGGTTACAAAATTAAATTGACTGAGATCTTCAAAAAATGAAGAGAAAATCAAGGAATATTGGTGTATGCCAGATGTCAGATGTCTGTCTTACATTATTTATATCCTTGGTCATATGACCCTTTTACCAGCCTATTTACCTTTGACCTTAGTAATCTGTTATCTGATTAGTTTGAATGCTTGGCCTGGTTGTTAATCAATATTTATTTAATTAAAATTGTAACTTTGCAATAAATCAATTTTTGTCTAGATGCTTGAAATTAATTAAAAAAAAAAAAAAAACACTTTTTGGTTTAAATGAAATAATTATTTAAAACTATAAAATAACCAGGACAAAAATTAAATATTAAATAATAAAAAAATTACATGAAGCCATAGAGCTTTGAAAGCGTAAGCTTTAAATAAATTTAATAATATATAACTTCTTTAACGAGCGTTATAAGCGCATAATTATTGATATTATACTTTTAACAAATCACATATTTACATAATTTAATTTCATTTATTTCATATTTTTATAAATATAGACAAATATCTGAGAATAAGTTTTAAATTTAAAATTATTTTAAGAATATTTGAACTAAATAATATCAAATAAATATAATATTTCCCCATTCATTCAAGTATTAAAATCCTAATTTCATTAATAACTTTGTTATTATTATTTAATAATTAATTTAGTTTGTTTTTTTTTTTTAAAAAAAAATGCAATTGTCTAAAAGTCAAAATTAATTAAATATTATAGCTTTAGTTTTCAATACCAGAAAACCAAAATGTATGGCTTGAACTTGGTTTTATAACTATATCAAATAATGTAAGCTTTTAAAAACAGTTTTGCAGTTAAACTTAGTCTAAACTAACAGTCTTAACTCTAAACTATGCTTTCTTCTATTTACATTACCAGCTTTTAAAAATCTAGACATTTAAACAACTGAGTATTTATTTAAATTAAAACTCATTATCATTTAAGCTGTGTCAAACTTATTTTAGATCTAGATAATAGATAAATACTAATGTAATGGCTCTAACATGTTGGAATTATAGCACTATAAATTATTTACTAAAGTTTAGTTAAAGCAAAATTAAGCTATATATTTTTTTATATGTCTTAGTACAAAATGTATGT
>JAQFVV010001497.1:40000-65612 GCA_028023455.1 Epiperipatus broadwayi
TTCTCTTTATATGAAGTCATAAATCCTTCAGCAACTATGCCCAGTAAAACCTCTTAGCCTTTCCATCTCCCCCTTCCCAATTTTTTCCATATCCTGCTCCATCCCATTTCTGCAACATAATCTTTGTTAACTCCCTGGCTTTTATATCTAAATCATCCTTATATCTTTTCCAAAACCCAGCATAAAAATCAATAACCCACTTTCTGTACAATCACTTTCCTTATATTTATTCTTCAACAACTTTATTATTTGTATACTTTCTACATTCTGGCATTTATATTCAATTAACAGATGCCTAATATTTTCTATGCCTTCCTTTCACAATTAGCAGACTAATTCACCCATGTTTTTCCATTTATGTGTAAAATCCCTTATTGCTAAAGATTCTATTTGAGCCTTAAACAGTAAACTAATTGCGTTGCTATCATCATAAATTATCTCACACCCAATATTCTGTTTACACACACACACACACACACACACACACACACATATATATATATATATATATATATATATTCTAACCTAATTATCCGCAAAGTCATATCTATTAAATCACTTCGGAAAACCTAAACGCTTCCGTATAGGACGGGTAACAAACCCTATATTACCTAATATAGCTCGACGTTAGGTTAGTTATAATAATTCAGCTACAGCGATATGCAGTTCAGACAGAGATAGAATTAAAAAAAATTATCATTAATAAAATAAATTAAAAAAAAAAAAAACTAACATTCTTTCTCTATCCAAAACACATTCTCTGAGCTGTAAGTACGTGCACTGTTCGACAATGATGATGATGATTTTCATGTCATTGTTAATATTACTGACTAAAACAAAATATTCATTAATTTGCCAATATGATCTCAATATTTTTGGTTATTATACAATTAGATGTTTCAATCTCTTAAGCCATGCCACGCTTGTAATATTGATCTGAATTTGATCAATTCTTAATTTAAGAGCACTTAGAATAATGACACTAATCTCAGGGTTCTCTGTTATTTTTAAAGAAAATTGCTCGGCAGTATTGTGTTGTCACATATGACTGACATTCTGGTCGGCTATAGGAAACATTTACCTTATTTAAATTCCAGGTGTCTGCATCCACACATTAACTATTATAATATTTAATGAGATGATCACCATATTCAATAACAACGCATAATTTGGAATAATATAGCCCTTTTTATCCAGAATCTCAGTCGGAATGATGAAAAGACAAGGGTGCTTTTGTGTCCTTCCATTATCCATGACAACACAATAATTTAACTAAGATTTATTACTTGGACACTTCACTTAAATGTGGTATTTAACAATGTGCAACCAAAGCTAGTAGTTTGGGGAATAAAGTGATTTTACACACATATAAAATAAAATAAAATGTCTTGGTCTGAAGTTTTCAATTCCATAAATAATTCTTATTAAAACATAATATAATGAAATATTTTGATCTGCTTACAATTGTCTATCTGGTGTTTTGAATTTAAGATTTCATAAATGATTTTGGACTCAAGAAAGTATTGCAAGTATTATGCCAATACACTTTTATTTAGCACATAAGAAAAATGACTCAAAACAACTTGTAACAAGACGATAATTTATTATTTAATTATAACAAAATTCTAATTTATTATTATTATTTGACAAAAATATCTTTTATGATTAACATAATAAACAAACATATACAGTTTATTCGATCCCATATGGATAAAACAAAATATAACTCATATTAATTCGTCTATACTTTTAGACCTGGATTCGAACTACTTCTTCATCTTCTTTTTACGTTTATGTAAATTGAATACAACAAAATAAATAGTATTATCGATACATCAACTCATTCGTTTAGTGTATCTTTTATGAACGGTTACTTATATTTATTGATTAACGATCTGTTTTAAAACAAAAATAATCTGATTCTAGGCAATGCGTACAAATGATTTTTATTATCATATCTTTAATTAAATGATAGTTTTTTATTTAGATAACTTATTATAATTTATGGGTTACGTATCAGAAGTTACACTTATTATTTTAATGTTTACCTTAATAACAACTAAAGTTGTTATACACACTGTTTTTCTCAGTATAAGTTATATTGTGAGTGCTACTTACTCATTAACCTGAATTAAACCTAGTATTTGAACCCTCTATTGGCAAATAAAAATTTTTAAATCACGCAATTTTAAAACTTACTCTCTCCATTGACTTACGTGTGGATTACCAGCACTATTCCGTCGCACAATTCAGACATTGATCATATATACTAGCACGCTATTAATACTAAATGGAGCTTGAGGAATTAACCTCCAATATACCCGTTATCTTGCCATAACTTTCTAAACAAACACAATATTCAACACCTTCCGTGGTGGAATTATCTCTATTTTCTCATGAGGAATATGGAATATCACCGAAGGGCTGTAGAGTTAACTACTATATTAAATAGTTTGGTGGGTCCTTGCCTCTTAATTGGGCATAATAGGAGCACACACCAAATATAATCCTCTCCTGGGATTTTAACGAATGAAATACACTAAATACTATATAAAGTACTGATCGTCCTAACTATGAGAAGCGATCACTTGGGTTATAAACATACCCGAATACTAGATTTATCTATTCCCCTCATGGAAAATAAAGCTTTTGGGGAGATTATTTTCCATCCCACAAAATAGATACATTACAATTATTACTTAGGCGCATATTAAGCATATACCGATGCTATATCGGGGCAAGACAAAAAAATACACTAATTACACTACATTTATGTTCCGGGGTATACTTAGATCAACGTCTGATATCAATGGATATCACAGAATGCAACAATAATTTTAACTTTTGCCAAAGAAATAGTCAACAAATAATAGGAAGTATAGTATTTTAAACTAAACTAAGTGAATGCATTAATAAAAAAAATAATTGGGAATAAGTTCCTTAATTAACATAGTATAAATTTGTTTCATACTTTAAATAAGTAATATTTTGTATAGCACTTCTCTTTAATTACTTCTGATAATTTTAACTAGATATTTTGCCTATTGAGTATCTAACATCTAAATTTATACTCATAACTGCATGTCATAAGTAAACACATTTTATAAAAAAAAAATATTTTTTTTTTATGTCAAATATAAATTTAACCTAGAATAATTACGTGAAAACATACCTTTATGATTACAAGGTTATTTAAATATTATTTGAATATCCAGCTTTTAACCTGCTGATATAAAAAAAAAATACACATAATTTTACAAATTAGTAAAAAAAATAAATCATTACTTAACAAGTGCTTATAATATCACTAAAAAAAATGTTTTCCGTTGGGCACTTTATCCAGATGAAGAACTTGATTCATTCGTAGTTCACGAAGCAAATTTAAACAAGAAACACATTTTATTATTTCATTTATAAAAAGTTGCCTTCATTCTGGTGCACTTAATAGTAGGCAAAGAAAAACATAGCAGCGTTGGATTTTAATTCTTCCTTGAATTAACTGCTATAATTATGGGATCCAAGAAAACAATACAGATTTTAACATTACGAATATTTGACGATAAACGATCACATATACATTTCTTTTCTTTTAAGATTGGCAATACGTATCATTTTTAGCTAGCTGGCTTATGAATAAAAGAATGCGCGACTTTTCCAAAATATTATTTTTATTGACTGCAGCTGACTTACGTGGATATAAAGTTTTATGAATCCAATGGATGTATAATATAACATATTATTTTATAGTTATAATTAAGTCACTAATGTTTATAGTTTTTTATTCCTACTCTAGGAATTGTAATTTTCTTTAATACTGAATTCTCCGTAAATGCACACATACAAATTTTCCGATATTTGCCTTGAGAAAATTTATATTTCTTTTTAAAAAATATGCAGGTGCATAAGTAAATATCATTTATTATTTATGTTATTTCTAGATAATTTTCAGTGAATAAAACAGATTTTAACGTGGGGAACTTGCATTATTTTCTAAAGCAGACAATTTCTGTTAGAAAGAGCGTGAACTTTTTGGTTAACTTTCCTTGGCTTTTAGAATATGTCTTTTAATTCTAACTTTTCTTTTATATCATGAAAAGATTATTAAATAAGATAAAGTTAACAAATAATTGATTATTTGTTGGAAATTACTTATATAGCTTAGTTTAAATATAATGACATTTTCCAGGATTGCTGTAGTCAATACATTCACTTTGCACTTTAGCCGAAGATAGAACATTTTTGAGTATAAAAAGCTTTATAATAGGTAGATAGCAACAGAAGCTTATGGATGTCTTATCAAAATATTTTAGCTAGACATGATATTGTTAAAATGTTACTTGAATTATATTTATTTCTGCAATAAAAATATAAAAATTTGTTACCGAATTTCAGCACTGCTTCTCCTTGTAAAACTTATGTCAGACTAGATTTTCTACAAAATTTAGCGGTCTTCTTTTAGCGACCTCTGACAGAAAAATACTTATTTAATTATACATAAACAAAAGAAAGGGAAAAAAAAACTTATTACAGTTATATATTTCTGTATGATTTAAATGGATTACAAGATAATTTGACAAATAATGAAAAATAATAAATATCTTTCAATAATAATGCTTATTATTGATGTATAATTTTGTATACATTATTATCTAAATAATTTTAAAAAAATTATCAGAAGTTATTGTGCTTTATGATAAGACACTCATCTACTCTCCCCTCTACCCATCCAAAATCAATTACTGTTTATGAGATGTGCTTTTATACTATATTAAAGTGCTTTTATGGTGAATATTTTAACTAAATTATTTATGCTCTTCTTCAAAATGACATTGGATTACCAAATTTATTAATTATTTGCTTAAAACATGTTAAAGTGAGTATATAGCATACTTTATTAATCACTTAATATTATTATTATTTTACTTTTTATTTCCTAGAAAAGGATTGCATTGTTTTCCTGTGGAAATAATGGTTTAAAGTGTCAATAACACTAGGTTACAATATATATATATATATATATTGTAACCCCTCATCATTGATCACCAACACCTCTCCTACCTTTCCCAACCACAAATACCCAGGGGCGCCAATTCTATGAATCATAGAATAATCTACTGATCTAATTTTACCTTAAAAATTATTAATGAGGCTCTTAAATGAAATTTTACCTTAGCTTAGCTCAGTTGAGGGATACAGAGGTCTACAAGGTGTAAAATGTATATTTGATGTGGGAGGAAACATTATAATTAATAGGAACAAAACATCTATTAAATTCTAAAATAAATAAGAATTAAATTGGTAAAATTTTACCATCTAAAATTAACAAGTTATAGTCTATACTTCACCTCCTCCCATCATCCACATGCATTGAACAAACTCTACTATATTAGAAAATTAAATTAATAAATAAAATGTACTGTTTAGTAACTATACTATATAGCAAGTTAGAATTGAATATAAAATAAACCTAACATTATTGAACTTTTAATTATACAATAATCTAAACGAGTTAACTAAATTAATATTTACTCTAAATTAATAATTGAATATCTCAGGGAATTAATTTATTGCATAGCTTAATTTTAAATCTATATTTCTCAACAACTACTATTTACTATTATAAAAATAATGATATAAATTAAGCAATACCCCAACAAAATAATGGTAGTTAGATAATGAAAGAAATAGGGTACTTTTTGATTTCAATTCATCATCTAAACAATAACTGAATGACAAAACTTTTAGAGAATCAGTAAATAATTAACATCTCACACAGTGTTTGGATCAAGGCAATCAACATCATCGTATCTGGATATGTTCACCATTAAATTAAGTGAAAAATGCAATCATATCATATTAGATAAAGTAAATATGTGTGCATGCATGGAAATATGAAATACGAATGTATGTCAAAGAAGAATTCTGAACACAACTTTGAATAATAAACATTTATTTACAAAATAGTTAAGCAAACATTTAGTTTTTTTTTTAAATTTGTGCAGGTACAGGTTCTAGATGTATTTAACATCAATAGTTGAAAAGTTTACATGAGAGCAGATAACATAAGATAACTTTTCTATCTTCTGTTCTAACACATCTCAGCTATCAAGACCTTCTGATAGACTTATGGAAAAACACATTATATTTTCAATACTAAAATAATACACCAAAATAAACTTTACATTTTCTTGCAAAAATTGTTTAAATTATCAGTCAATTCTGATAAATATATGGTGCTGAAACAATATAATCCTACACTTCAAACAATAAAATACAAAATTTACTTTACATTTGGCATCTTGTTTTTCAGCACTCTTAAGCTATCAATTAAGTTGATAGGTTCATGAGAAATAAAATACTGTTAAATATTTACACTAAATTGTGAGATAAAACTAAAATTTTTGGCATTTTACTTCAAATGCACATTAACTAAATTTAGAAGGGTTTGAATCCAAAAATAAGTATAAAATAAGTATAAGATCAAACTATACTTTGCAAAATTGAAATACATAATTCTATTAATTAGCTATATTTTGTACTTTGCAAAATTGAAATAAATAATTCTATTAATTGACTATACTTTGTCTTTACAAAATAGAAATAAATAATTCTATGAATTAACTATATTTTGTTTTTACAAAATAGAAATAAATAATTCTATTGATTAATTATACTTTGTCTTCTTTTGCTTTCTCACTCAAATGATGATTGAATATTATGAAAGTTGATGATATGAAATTTAAATGATAATATAAAATGATTTGAAATAATAATTAAAATTATGCATTAATGATGGATTTTTCCATATCTTTTAAATTAATACTTTGTGCATATGTCTAAATTATGCTGTCTGTCATAAAATAATTAACATTAATCAATCCAATTGGTTTACTCATGAACTTGTAATAAATCATAATACGGACGATGACAATGGCCGACTGAGCTTTAGCACTAATTCTACTACAGCTGTTTTGTGAGAAAATCAATTCTGCTTTTATTTTCCTTTTTTATCAACAAATTATCTGGCACTTGACTATGAGTAAAAGATGAAAACATTCCATAAGGCACATGGGGATAAAAGATTTTCACAATTCTAATCATATAAATAACAATATAATAACTCCCAAGTCTAACTTCTGAGACTAAAAATAAACTGGTGGGAACAAATTCTCATCACCAAAAATAAGGAAGATAAAATACTTGGCTTCTTATACTTGAATTCATAAAATACAAATATCAGAACTGGAGGATTCAATCTACTCCTAACAAATACTTCAATAAACAAAAGGGAGAGTTTACTCTATCCCATACAATATACTATGCAATCTACTCATGTCAAATATTCAAATAACTAAAAGGGGAGAGATTACTCAATTTCATGATACTATATAACATAACTAACTTCATTCTACATAGCCACTAAATACTTTTCTATCCAAGCATAATAAAGAACAATAAATTCATACTTAAATAAATTTCTAATCTTTTAATTTTCAATTGGCACATTCCCACCTTACAAAAACGATGGCCTTATATCATTTTTACTTTCAATTCAAACATTATTATAGTTGGATTTAATAATAGACATGCATATATAAGCATAATAACACACAGACAATTTCAAATACCAGTAGGTAAATAACTACTGTAAAAATATCAATTAACAACTGTAAAAGCAATAATGAATAAATATTTTATAACTGATAAATATAATATTTATAACTTGGAAACATACTAATTCTGGTTGGAGAAGCAAGGCAAAAATAATTTCAATTAGCAAGGTAAGACAAAATAATCTTTTTTAGGGCATTTGCATTAGCACAAAAATTAAAATAAAAGTTTGGTTTAAGATAAACAATAAATCTTTAAATTCTAGGTTAAATAATTATTGAAAATAATTATTTTATAACCTATTGAAAATGCAAAGATATACTATAAAAATTTATATAATGAGCTTTTTTTAAAAGAGCTGTTCACCCCTTCAACATTAAATGGATGTCTCCATTTCTAACATGCCTGTATATTTGTAATACGGGCACACAATAAAACTTATACTAAAATAATAAAAATTACCTAGCATAATATTTTCTTCATATTATACTTTATGAGACATTCTTGAAGAAACAATAATAATTATAATAAAAAAAATCATAATACACTTTTTAATCGATCTATCTGTTAAATACTATCAAATAATAATAATCACTAAAGTTCATTTTTTCTTCTAGGTTAAAAAACGAAAAGTTTATTTACATCTTGTAAATGATGTCTCTTGACTATACTGAATAATGATAATAACTGGCACAAAGATAAATATTGATGAACACATAACAAATTCCTGCAGGAAGACAAATAATATTATTTTGGATTCAGAATAGCAGTATTCAATGTTCTTAGCAAAGCTATTGAAACCGCTGTTAACATTATATATAGGAGAATTCTTTATTAAACAATAAACATTTTATTACAATGTAGGTAAAGCAATAATTTATTATTTCATTTGTGAAATATATTTAAGCATTTGTTTTATATTTTCAAAGCCACTCATTAATGCATATAACTAGTTAACTTACAAAATTCACTTCAATTCCTGTAAGCTGGTTGGTGATATTTTAAATAAGAAAATCCCACTGCAAATGAGGAAAACAATGCATAAAAGAAATTCATATTCAGTCCTTTCTATTTTATACATTCCTTCCTCACAGTAATTGGGGATAAACAGATAAATATTAAACAATCCATTAAATTACACATTTAATCTTATTTTTCAAATAGGCATAAATATAAATAGTCAGGCAAGGGTTCCAACAATAATGATAATAAAAACAACTTATTCATATGCATATCGTCTCAGCTCTCTTCTTTCATAACTAGCAAAAATTTATTACTAAGAGTTCCTGATATGTTTAATAAAAAGTTCACACATTTTCCAAAATAATAAAAGAATTCACATGCTTCAGCTGCTCCACTAATATTACAATTAAATTTTAGGAAAAATAATCTTGAAACATAAACAGGCATTCTTCTTACTTCTTTAAAATTAAGATTAAAGTTTAAATAAAACAATTTTAAAATACAAGTACACATTTCCATTTCTTTGTTCCATATTAGCAATTAAATTTAAATAATTTATAGTGTAGACATACATACACATTTTAAATAATGATTTGAGAATTTAAACAATTAATTAAGAGCAAAGATTAATGTACCTCATACAGTCATTTTATGTTCTCATATTTAAAAACCAATAATACTTTTTTACTTTCAAACTTGGTCTTGGAAGAATCAGCTTATAACAAAAATTGTACCATTAAAACTTTGTTCAGAAAGTGAATTGGAGTTCAAGCAGTAGTAGAAAATTTAGTCAACAGTCCCCATGGAATTATAATCAACCTTGTTTTATAGATCCCCAGAACATTACCCAAGCATCTATTCCTCCAATAATCCAAGGTCATTTGAAAGTTCAAAGGTCTCTAGACAGAAACTTACTCCACTCATTGCACTAAAATTTTTAATTAGGAGAAATTTATGCAAGAAACTTTCTTGTCTTGAAAAAGAAAGAAAGAAGAAACAAAAAAAAACTATTTTGTCTGTTAAAATAAAAAATATATTAAATATTAAATTGAACTAAGAATAGAATATTCTGTATTTTTAAAGTAACAGAATAAAATTAATGACAACTATTTTAATGAATAAAATATTTTATAGCATAATTGTTGTTTAATAATTCATTAGTCCAGTGATCCATAAATTCATTTAAAATATAATTAAGCTGGTTTTTTAAACTATTAGTTGTAAAATTAAATATTTGCTATGAGATATGATATTTGATGGTTTAATGAAGTACATAAATGAAAAATGAAGTTGAAAAATGATACAGGCATACATGAATATTTACAAATAATGTACTACAGGTACTAAACTGATATGACTGAAGTGACAGTTTTAATGATGATGAGTTAAACATATTGCACTATCTATACTATTTATTAAAATATTATAAGAAAATTAACCAGAGAATCATCTAAACAAATCTTAATACTGTTCTGCAGACAAATAAAATAAATTAGAATTAACTCAAACTAAACTGACTACTTTTGTGACAAGCCACCCCCTTTCTCCCATTAATTATATACTAAAGTAAAATATTAAACATCTAATAATTTTCAAATTACATCTATAAGTGCTTCTAAGCATAGTTTTAAGTCATTAATAAAAAATTTTAAAAATTTCAAGTTATTTCACTTTTTTAATAAGATGACATCAGATGTTACTAATACAGTATTACATAATTATAATTAATATTTCTGGTGCCAAACCAGAAGGTTACAATATATATTCTTAAATCTTTGATGTTAGCATTTGTTTGGGGGAAAAGTTAAATTTTCCATTTGGTAATAACATTTTTAATATAAAGTAACATATTTTGATCATTAATATGTAACAGTTTAACTTAAATATATAAAAAGTAAATAAAATAATAAAGTAAATAAAATAATAATAATAACAACCACAATGTTAGTTTCATATTTAAAACATATAGAAATTAATTTATAAATAATTAACACCTAAAGCAGTTTTTTTCACAAACAAATATTGTATTATTTCAATACAATTTTTTTTCCATTAACATTTCATTATTCTTTTCAGTGTCCTAAAAAGTTTCATGCAGTTAGCTAATGGAAGACTAAAGTTCAAAGTCTGTGGATTGTACTTCAAAATTCTGTCACTTCTAACAGTTAAACTTTTTACCAAATCTTGAGCAATAAAATTGTTTGATTATTATTATATTCAGAATAAACATATATGAACATCATTACATACGTATACAGGGTAAAACAAAATTATCCACATTCTGGCTGTAGAATTTATTTTAATCAACTTTCAGAAAAGAGAACTACATTATTTTTTGCCACATAATCTCTCTGCTTTTCACTACACTTTGTTCATCTGCCAACAAGCTGCAATCATCATCAACCATTATCAATCCACTGCAGGATGAAGATCTCTCCAAGTTTAATCCATCTTCTCCGATCTTTAGCTTCTCTTCTCCACATCACCCCTGCACACTTTCTTATTTCATCCATCCATCTCACATGTGGTCTCTTTCTGGGTTTTTTACAATCTCTTGAAATCCAGTTTAAGATTTCAATTGTCCACCTATTATCATCTCTTCCAGAAATATATCCAGCCCAACTTCACTTCAATCTTTTAATTTTTTCAATGAGGTCAGTAACACCTGTTTGTTCTCTTACCCATATATTGCATTTTCGATCTCTTGTTACTCCCAACATGCATCTCTTCATACTTCTTTGAGTAGTCTGGAGTCTCTGTATTGCTCATCTATTAAGTGTCCAAGTCTCAGATCCATAAGTAAGAACTGGTAAAACACATTTGTTAAAAACCTTCCTTTTCAAACACATAGGCATATTGCCTTTTAGTATCAAGTTATTTCTACCAAAAGCATTCCAACCAAGTTTAATTCTATGATTAATTTCATCCATTATGTTTCCATCTGTGTTAATAATCTGCACAAGATATGTTTAACTGTTAACTTCCTCTAATTCATCATAATCAATCTTTGTTTTCATATTTTGAGCAAATCGACTAAACATTACTTTAGTCTTTTTAACATTTATCTTTAGTCCTACTTTCCTACTTTCATCTAATAACTCCTGCAACATTTCCTGCAGCTCTGAAGCATTATTTGCAAAAACAACTATATCATCTGCAAAATCTAAATGACTTAAAAATCTCCATTTACTTTCACTTCTTTAGTTTCCCATTTTAATTCACAAAATACTTCTTGCAACACTGCTGTAAAAAGTTTGGAGATATGGAGTCACCTTGTCTTACACCTTTCTCAATGTTGACTTTCCCAGTATCATTATGTAATCTAATTGCTGCTGTTGAATTTTTATAAATATTCTTTAAAATATGACAATATCCTGGATCTATACCTTGATGATTCAGTCCCTTAATCACTGAAGAAATGTTTATAGAATCAAATGCCTTTTCATAATCTACAAATCCAAAACATAATGGCAACTCATATTCATTTGACCTTTCTATAACTTCTCTCAATACCTGGATATGATCTACTGTACTAAAACCACTTTTAACCCAGCTTGTTCCCTTGGTTGGTGGAAATTCAATATTCTTTGTAGACGAATTGTAATTATCTTGGTAAAATTTTTGTATAAAACTGATAAAAGGCTGATAGGTCTGTAATTTCTAATATCTTATTTATCACCTTTTTAAAATATTAATATTATTACTGCATTCTTCCAATCATCTGGTAGATCTTTATCATTTAGACATTTAGTATATAACTTTGCTAAAAAAAATTTTATTTCTTCACCTGCTTCTTTTAATATATCAATTATAATTCTATCATTACCTAGAGCCTTTCCTTTCTTCATACATTTAATTGCATGTTTCACTTCTTCATTTAAAATTCTGGGCAATTCAGAAGATGTAATGAAAATAGAAGGTACTTGTTCTTTATTACTATATAATTCTTGATAAAAGTCTTCTACCCATTTCATAATGTCATCTCTCCATTTAGTAACAATTCCATCTTTTTTTTCTTATTGCAGATATAAATTTCCTACCAATACCAAAATGTTGTTTTATATTCTTGAGACTTTTATTTTCTTCTACAGGTTTCCTTGCTAGTTTACAGTTATAATTTCTTATATCATTTTCAAGTCTTTTCCGTAACATTTTACAAAATTCGAAATATTCAATTCTTTTTAATGCATCATTTTTGTACATATTCCTTCTTTTCTTCACAAATTCTCTAGTCTCAGTAGAAATTTTATTGGTCAATTGCTGCTTTTCTCTACCAGCTATCTTTGTTGTAGTTTTTAAAAGTGTATCAGTTATTTTCATATTAAATTCATTCAAATCTGAATCATATTCAAAATCTACTAATACTTGAAACCGCTTTGTAAGTTCTAATTTAAATTCATTAGAATGTTTCTGAAGATGAGGAATATCAACCGTAAAAATTGTTTTTCTTAATAATTTTTGTCTTTCTAGTTTTGCATTAACACGTATCTTATATCTTACTAATCGATGATCACTCCCTGTGTTAAATTTATTAAGAACATTACAATCTTGAAATATGTAATTTCTGTTAGTCAAAATATAATCCAATTCTGCTGTACCTTCATTGGGATGCTTCCATGCCCATTTCCTTTTAACATTTTTTAAAAAAAAAAAAGAATTCATAATGTAAAGGTTTTCTTTTTCAGCAAACTCCACTAGTCTATCTCCTCTCTCATTTCTATTACCATAACCAAAATTACCTACAGCACTTTCATCTGTCATTTGTTTACAAATTCTAGCATTAAAGTCTCCCATAACAATTTTAAAATGTTGTTTACTCTGATCAAAACCCTTTGTACATCCATATAAAAATCTTCTTCTACTTCATCACTATGAGCACTTGTTGGGGCATAAACCTGAATTATCTGCATTTGGTATCTGCTATTAAGTTATATAACTAATCTTACCACTCTGTCTGATACACCATCAATCTCCACAATGTTGTTCTTCCACTTTTTATTTATAATGAATCCTACTCCACTTGTATTTCCAATATTTGTGCCTTTATAATAGAGTACACATCCACTTTTTAAATCAATTGTCTCTTAACCTTTTCTTCTAACTTCACAAAGTCCAATAATGTCCCATTTAATATTAGACAGTTCTTCTAATTCTTGCAATCTTCCTTCACTGGAAATCTGCAGTTGTAAGTACCTAAATAAAAAGTCATCATCAAATGGCAGTCTGGGTCCACAGTCAGGGGTTTCTTAGCATTCTCCACCTTCAGCCACCAACCGCTGCCTTGGTTGGTGACTTTACAGCCTCCTGGGAATAAAGGCCATGATTTATTTAGTATTCATTCATTTTATAGTTAAAATCCAAAGCGCATGTGCAACAGTTTAAATATTACTGTCATAATTGTATATATCTATTGAGAAAATATCATTTACACAAACATTCATTCTGCCTTATCAGGCAACTGAGAAGAAAGACCATGGTGTTTCTTGATCTTAAACTCAGAGGTAAAAAGCCAATAAACTCACCATGCTGGCTAATGTGTGTTGGTGAGCAGCCCATCCATGTTCGTATACTATATGAATAATCACATAGTAATAACAGCTGCAATCACAAGAATGTATGGAGTGGACATTAGGAATTTGCCCTGCTCAGTTCCTTTAAAGGGTCTCCTTCCAGTTAATAGCAAACTCCTTTCTGCAGCTTTCATATTTTCTCATTAAAAAATATTTTAGGTTGAATTGCATACAATGAATGTACTGCTATACTCATCTCTTTATTGGACATGAATTTTTAGCCTCATAAGGATTCTGTCAGGAGGAAAATAGGTGATAAACCGACAAGATTACTTATTTGAAGGATGATCCAACATCTCAAAATGAAGTTGTGCAGAAGTGCATTTTATTGTTCCATGATGCAATGCTCTTGGATAGCAGTCCTCTGCACTTTGTCCAAATTTTAGGTTTCAGTTCCTCAGTGAACTTCTCATTGTAATGAACACTGTTGATTGTTGAACTTTTTTCTGACAATGTTCTAACACTAGACCCTGAAATTCAGAAAAGGTGTCAGCATCAATTTTCCAGCAGATAGTTGACTTTTGAACTTTTTCTTAGTCACTGATTGAGGATGTTTCATTCCAAAATGTGCTTTTTGCACTCATAATGATGAATCCATATCTCATCACCAATAATGATTCTTTTTAAGAAATGTATGAGATTATTCTTATTGTAAACGTTGTCAAAACCAATTCAAATAATGAAATATGTAATATAAAATACAATCCGATCTTTTCTCCATAAATAAAAAAATATTGTTTTATGCTTTGGCTTGAAAGTATTTTATTATACATATAATAAATAATCTCTATGTGTTACATATTCTTACACATGCCAATTCTTAACCCTCTTATAATTACATTTTTATAGTTAAAAATCAGTAGTTCGATTATTTAATTTTTTTTTACTTAGCATATATAACAATAGTGTGTTTTATGAATTGACTGTTTTTAATGTAAAATTAATCTATACTGTTAATTAATGATTTTTTTTCCTTTAATTTTTCTCTTATTTTTGAGGTTTATTGTTCCAAATATATATACAAATACTTTTTTCTTCAATTTTATCAGTGTATATAACAATTATCCATTAATATAAAATAAAGTGTATAGATGATTTATTATTATATAATATAAAATTTTTATACCAATTTCTCATTTTATGTGTATTTCATTAACAATGTACACTATTCAAAAGAGATAAAAACATCAAACTCCTGGATTTCCACATCAATTTTCATATATGGTAAATACAATGTATTTAGTTTTTAAGCTTGAAATTATTTTAGCAAACAGATCTAAATCTCTGCTGTATTCAACCATGAATATTCCACTAGCATAAATTTTATACAGATTAAACATTTTAACTATATTGTGATAAACTATGGAATAGTAAATTCATATACAACTAGGAATACACATATAATCGCAATTTTAATGGAAATTTCTCGATTATTAAACTAAAACAAATTTTTAGCTAAGTTAATGAACAATTAAAATCGACAGTCAAACACCACATGATCACCATTCTTTATGCTTACACAAGCTGTTTTTCACAGAGGCAAAACTCTCCATATGCACAAACCTTTCTGCATCCATTGATTACTCTTGGTTTGCACTGAGAGGCGCTACTGTATGGAGAGTTTGGCCTCTATGAAAATCGATAATCCAAGCTGAACTACACAATCTAGTAAGAAACAATGTTGTTCTTGTTTATTATTAGATAATATAGTTCGACTTGGACTATCTATAATATGTGGTGATTGCCTGATTACATTTGAATTAAACATTTATTGCAGGTTGGAACCAAAATAAAGGAAACCATCTCGCGCCGTGAGAATTAATAAAATTTATATGTAAATGTTTCGATTTCTGAATCACTCCATTATTAGAAAAATTTTGTGATTGTAAATATTTTTTATTTAAATATAAGAAGATTATTTGTATATTTTGTCTTATGATAAAAGCTTGAAACATATTACACATTTGCCACTGGGCTACACTGAATAGTCCATTACAATATTTTAGAGCCGAGCATTCAGAAGTTATTCTAAATACTGTGAAACCTGTTGCAATAATCGATTCCTTGCAACAAAATAACTTTTATTTAAATAACCTAATTTTTATAGAAAATGACACATTACAATTAATAATTTATTTAAAACTAAACTTATTAAAAATACTGACTCGTAATAATTACAGCAATTCTGCAAGGTGTTGAACAAAAATAATATAATAGTTAATCACATTTATCATTCATATTTTATAAATACCATTATAGTGTGAACATTATAAGGCAGTAGTGGAGTGTCAGACTATACAATATGGAATCCAGTGATCCATTCTAGTGCTACATCAACTTTACTAAAACTAATATTTTAATACTGATATTATTTTTTACATGCTTTTTTTTTTTTTTACTATCGCGAAGTTTGTTATCTAGATTGAAACTCATAATTGATGTATGATATTACCCAAATATATCTGAAAATTATTGTTTTTGATTGCAGACAGTTCTAATTCAGGTAAATCAGATATAGTAAAAATCACCATATTTTTTAAAAAAGATACTATGTGCCAAAATATTTAATTCTTAACAAATATTATTATATCGATATTGTTTTAATGTTACTTGGTTGAATGTAAAAAACCATGTAACATCATTTGAAAGCTCTTTTAAATGATCATACTATTGGAAAAGTGCCTAAAATATCATTTGTTATTTAGTGGAATAACTAAGTTTTCCCTTTTTTTATAATTATATAACAATCTAACAATAAAAAAAAGTGTGAATGACTTCTAAAAAGTTTATGGGATAAACAATGTAAATATAAAAATGTAAAATATCAGACTTTGATATGTACTTAATAAAGTATGTATAATATGTACAATAGTGAAATATGTATAAACACATGCACACAGGCATATATGTATGTATGTATGTGTGTGTGTGTTTGTGTTGTGCATATGCTGTGAAATATGAGACAAATTTAATTTGAAATTAATCAAGACATCTTTATTTAATTTGTTTTGCTACACATGTGTGATTTCGACACCAACTGTTTGAACCACATGGGGTTCCTTCCAATGGTGGGAAACCACGATATAATATCATTCTTGGATCAATCATACACAATAGTTGAGAACAATTAACTGATGAATAAGTTGATGTTTTTCCAAAAGTATGAGCACATTGCTGATCACTAGAATATAGTTCTCCTAATAAAGGTTCTAATTTGTCAATATCAAGATCTGGATACTCTTCTTGAAAAGTTTCAAAACATTTCTTCTGCGAGATATTAATAAAATCAATCAAATCAGAAAGACTACATGTAGACCAATAAAGAGGATAACTATAGCTAGGATACATGACATTGAAAACATCCAAACATGGTGGATTTTTGTCATGATTTACTCCAAGTACATGACTTAATTCATGAGCAATTATTGCTCCCATTTCAAAGTTAAGTCCTTCTGCTATCATACAAGAAAATTCTGAGCAAAAACTTTTTGCAATTGCTACACCTGCAGAATCTGCAAATGATAGACCTGTCAACATAGTAGCAACATCCCAGTCTTCATGATCAGGAATTGTCCATTGCCACCAACAAAATGATATTATATAATCTGATGCATTTGGACGGTGAGCGATTTCAATCGGCATATTATTCAATATCTGTAAATGAATAATTTGCAATTTAATAAGGTTATCTTTAAAAGATGGAATGTTGTAATATGCTTGGGCAGAATTCATTACTATTAAGACATATTTTTTTAGTTTCTCTTCTGTATCAATTTTTAAAATACTTTTATTAAGTTTTTCTACTAATGTATCATCAAGAAAAAGTGCTAGTTTTATTGTTATTCTGGATAAATTATTCAAAGGACTCTTTAAAATTCGATCTAATTGTTTCTTTTTCTGAAACCAAAAGTCTTTTGTAGAAATCTCAGTTTTGGTCTTAAAAAACATATGCCCATTAAATTTTTCTTTATTTTTTTTTTCAATTGGTATAATGTAATATGATTCCTTTTGATACAAAATGAATCCAAACAAGCCGGAAGATATACACAAGCTAGCTATACTCAAGGGATCAGAATTGATTTTACCCAAAAGAAAAATCTCTCTGTTTTTGGACGAATTCGTTGTTTTCTCAAATTGATTTTTATTATGAAGAAAAAAACTTGTTTTATTATTTATAAAATTTTTATTTTCTCTGAGTGATAAATAAAATGATTTATTAAATCCTTTAATCATGAAGTATATTTTATTTGTAAAACCATTTTGTCCATTGTTTTCTAGTTTCCAATTTGACTTAATGGGATATACAATATCATAAGTGGAATATTGAAAATCCTCTTCTAAGAAGGAATGGAATTTTTCAAACAAAAAATTAACGTGAGTACTTTCATATAAATTTGTTAATATTAGAACACAATAGTATTTGTATAAATCCATCAAATTATTCAATTTTTTTTTGTTTATATACTGCCACAGATTATCGTATATTTTTAAAAATTAAAATAATTTTTCTTATGAAGTCATTATTATTGATATTTAAAAAAAATAAAAATTACAACTATTTATAGTTTTATTTTATTAACAATGAAGTCACGTGATTATTAAAGAGTTCTATAATTATAATAAAAAACATGGAGCTGAATTTTCAGTTATTTATATAAAAATATTTTATTAACGCAAATTGAAAGATTATAGGTGTTTAAGTACGCCGCCCACAGTGTGTTGCGCCCGTGCAGTAATGATTTATTTTGTAAATTATGTAAGGAAGGAATAGAAAATATTAGGCATTTGTTAATTGAATGTAAATGCTTGAAAACAGAAATGGTACATATAATGAGGTTATGGAAGAATAAATTTGAAAAAAAGTGATTATACAGAAAGTGAATTATTGATTTTTATGCTGGGTTTGGGAAAAGATAAAGGGGATTTAGATATAAAGGCTATAGAGTTGACAAAGATTAGGTTGTGGAAATGGGATGGAGTAGAATATGGGAAAACTTAGAGTGGGTAATGAAAAATAAAGTGGCTAACAGGTTTATCTGGGCATAATTGTTGAGATATTCTTGACTTCGTTTAAGGAGAAGTCACAGTACATCACATCACATCATCTTTTGAGTTAAACTGTTACTAAATCCTTAACATTATCAAGTGTTACTACTTATGTAATAGAATATCAGTATTATACATTTAAGGTACATATTCTTGTTTTTCTTTTTTTTCTTTGTAAACTACCAAATATTTGATATTAGCGTTTACAGCTCTAATTTTATTTAGTACATTAGAAGTTAAATTTTCTATTTCAATGCGCTACCCAAGTCGACTTTTTAAAGTATTAATGTTTTTGTAGATTGCAATCTATAGTATTTAGAACTAAATAACAACGTTAAACGCATTCGTACAGAAAAGTAATACTACAAAAATATCAGTGAAAGTAATCTAATACTTAAATAAACTTAAATCTTAAAATCATTATCAAACGTTTGCGTCAAATAAATTTTAAGAAAACGATAAAAGTTGTAGATAATTTTATGTTATTTAATTCGAGAAATTATTCAATGATTTCCAGATAAAAAATAATCAATTTTTGCTCCTATACTAAAGTCTTTAGATAGAATGTACAATTGTGCACACAAATTAGAGTCTTATATTGAAAGAAAACTCATATTGGTTTATAAAATATTGCAGACCTAAAGACCTCACTGACGACATATAGATAATTTAAAGTCAGAGAATACCTGAAAAAAATTGCATCGCTTACTGAAAGAGTCAATAAGCTGTTCTCTTTAATTACTATGCACTATTGCTACTATTCCAAAAGACGAGATAACTGTCAAAACATATGATACATTAACCAATGATAACAGGAACACATTTTATGACTTGAAGGGAAAACAATTCCCTATTATTAAGAAATCAAAGGCTGTTTTAATGTATTTAGACACATTGTCTTTGTTTTATGAAGCAGAAATGGATATTCAAGAAAAAGATCCAATATATTTTTACTTCAATTAAAAAGTTGCAGTTTAATCAAGATGTAAATGCAAAAACGATGTAGAATGTTTATATCAAATGGAGGCATTATTTATCAAGCCATATATAAATATAAGAAACAGCATGATTATTAGGGATGAAGCCAAAAATATATAGATAAATAAAAGAATGCATGCAAAATTGAGTTAATAAGGATTGTTAGCAAAAATATTTAATTCATGTATGCATAAAAATAAATAATTAGAAAAAATTAATATCTCTAGATTAAAAAGCGATAAAAGACAATAAAGAAGTAATAGACAATAAAGAAGTGATAAAATAATGAGCCATAAGATAGGAAAATGGAGCTAAAGCTCCTAGTGGATGACCTTTTTTTTTCTATTTTAAAAAAGAAGGCGGAAAAGCAAGCATTTTTTTCTAACCTGAACTTATAAATTTAATATGTCTATGAAGAATTAAAACTATTACATATTATTAATTTGCATAGATTTATATAGTTCGAAACATTGATGGTAAAGGAATAAATAACTTATTTGTAAGCTCCCCACTAAAACTGCAATTTATAAATTAATTAATTTCGTTTATGGAAAGTGAGGAGATGGCAAATAAATTAGAAGAATTTGTTTCATATCATTAGAATAAATTATTTAAATATGTAATAGTAAATAATTATCAAATAGTTTGTAAAAAGATTAAAAAAACTGAATTTTATATGAATTTGGGAGAAAAAACTATAATTTAAGTTCTCTATTCCTAGTAAATTATTAAGCAGTTAAAAAACCAACTTAATAATTAAAAGCGGCTAAAATTAATTTAAAAACATTCATCAATTAATTCAGATGTTTATAATATATATATAATTTTGTATAAGTTAAAAAAAATAGATTATAAGAAAAAAGGATAAGCCTTATTTATAAAATAGCAATATAATGAATTTAAAGGAATGAATTATTCATTGCACAAAATTATTTTAACAATTTCCCTACGACAAGAATAAAAATGATATCGACAATGTCGGCATGAAAAGCCATTTCCATTTTATTTCATTTAATATTTTGCTTATTTCTTACTATCTAATACATTAGTCTTTCCATTAAGTAGAGATAACTACTGTTATATATATGGAATAATAACAATATAGAATGATAACAATCGACAACGATTGCAGATTGTCAAGCTAATTTTCGTAACTAGTGTATATAGAATGAAATAAAATCAGTGGAACCCGGATCTTACATCTGACAGATACGGGTCACCAACTACTCCAGAAATATAAAGAAATCAAACGAGACTGACACGGGCGACAGGTATAAAAACAAAAGTCAAAAGACTCTAAGTCTTTTTCCTGCTACAGTGCTGGCGAATGCATGTTCAAGGAGATAATATCCCAGATACTCGGCGCCTGTAGGTAATCCAGCCGACTAGGACTGTGAACAGATCATACTGATCTTTTACTATTTTATAACGCCCAACTGGGCTCTTCATGATTAATTGAATTATACCTGTTGTAGGTAGAGTGAACTTATTTATAAACTTTTAACTTTGGTACGTGGGGAGCATTAGAATAGTAAGATCCCCAACTGTAATAGTTAGTTCTCCATATTATATATATATATGTGTGTGTTAGCTATTTATGTATATTAACCTATTTATTGTATATTAAACTATTATATTCAATACCTTGTCTGTTTACTAAACAAAAGTTATCATTGCCGATCCGTAGACGAAAGCCGGGACACAGCAAATTAAGTGGTGCAGTATGGAGTAAACCTTGTAAACAGGGGAGGGAGGATTCATTAGGAAATAGCAGTTAATAGCAAAAATCGAACGGTTTAGATTCGTAATAAAAAATGTATTCGTTGGGTCAAAATAACATAGGAGAATTCAGCGTAGATAACGTGTCTGAATGGCCATTATATATAACCCAAATAGAAATTTTTTTACTTTGAATGGGTTAGATGATAATAAAAAGAAACTCGCAACACTCATGTGTTTCGCAGGCAAGAGGGTGATCGAAGTTATAAGTAAATATTTTGAACTACCATTGCCTGAGAAGGTTAAATATGAAGAAGTAATTAAAAAATTAAATGAACATTTTAGCCCACATCCCTCTTGTCATATTGCGAGATTAACCCTGCATAACAGAAAGCAATTAAAGGGCGAGAAAATAAGAGAGTATAATTTGGCTTTGAAAGAATTAGCTAAAGATTGTGGGTATGGCGATTTTGTAGAGGAAATCCTTATGGATCAATTACTCTGGGGGATAGTGGATGACCGGTTTAGGCAACAATTGTTAGTAGAACCTGAATTAACATATGAAATGGCCATTAAGAAGGGCATGGCATACGAGCTCATTTTAAAGCAAGCTCAGGCTTTTAGAGCAAGGCCGGAAGAGAATGCAAAAATTGGCATTTTCAAGACAAGTAATGAGAACGATAGACCTCGTGAATCAAAAAGTAATCACACTAAAATTACCTGTTACTGTTGTGGTAAATTAGGCCATACTAAGAAAGAGTGCAAATGGAACAAAAACTCATGTTTCAAATGTGGTAAAAAAGGGCATTTGGTGCTAGTGTGTAAAAAAGAGGGTAAAATTGAAAACCCTATGTAAGAAAGTATGGGAGGGAAATTAATAAGAATCCTCATGATTAAAAATCTATACATGAAAGAGATAAAGCAGTTTATGATTAAAGTTAAAATTCAGGAAAAGGAAATAGAAATGGAAATAGACAGTGGATCATCTATTTCTATAATGTGTCTTACAGATTGGGAAAGTTTGTCAGCAATAATTTTAAGAGTTCGCTAGAGAAAACTAGCATTAAAGCGAAAAACGTAAATGGTCACAAGCTTAAAATTTGCGGACAGATTACAGCGCCAATCCAGTATAACGGTAAAAAACGAAATCTACGGTTGTATATCATAAATGCAAAAATTAATCCCATTATAGGTAGAGATTGGTTCAGTGAATTAGGAATAGAAATTAATATTATTAAAGGAATTTCTGTAGAACAGAAAATAACTAGAAAATACCCAGAAAATACCCAGAGCTTTTTAACGAAGAATTAGGGTTGATAAATACTAAACCAGTCAAAATAGAATTATTAGAAAATGCACGTCCTATAGTTTGAAAACCACAAAAAGTGCCGTTTGCACAAAGAGTGAAGGTTGAAGATAAATCTTTAGTCAAAAAAGGAGTATTAATGCCCATCGAAAGCTCGGATTAGACTACACCATTAGTGATAATAACTAAACCGAATGGGGATGTTAGTTTGTGTGGGGATTACCAAGTTACAATAAATAAATATTTAAATAGGGAGCCTACCCGGTCCCAAACGTAAGGGAAATACTGGTGGGGCTACAAAATGTTTCAGTATTTCGCCAAGTTAGATCTAAACTCGGCATTCCATCAGATTTGTGTAATGGATAAATCAGCGGAAAAATTAGTGCTTACGACCCATATGGGCTTATATAAATGCAACAGACTACCATTTGGCATTTCTATAGTGCCAAATATTTTTCAAGCAAAGATTAATGTTTTGTTACACGGTTTAGAGGGAGTCATTCCATACTTTGACGATATACTCGTCATGGCAAACTCGGAAGATAAGTTACGAGAAAGGCTCATCACTGTGTGCGAGAAATTACAGAAATTAGGGGTAAAACTGAATGCAGAAAAGACCGTATGGATGGAAAAGGAACTAGCCTTTTTAGGTCACTTAATTTCAGACAGGGGCAAGAAACCATCACCCCAGAAAGTAACAACAGTGATGAATGCCTCTCCACCAATCAATGTCAAACATCTGCAAGCATTTTTGGGATTGATGAACTTTTTTGAGCCTTTCTTGAAGAATAAGGCTCAGATTGCAAAACCATTATATGATTTATTAAAGAAAAATCAAAAGTGGAAATGGGAAAAAGTGCATCAAGAGGCTTTCCAGCAAACGAAAGCTTTACTATCATCAGATAAACTGTTAGTGCATTATAATAGCACTTTAGAAGTACGTTTAACCACTGATGCATTTGAATTGGGGGGTAGGAGCAGTACTATCTCATCCATGCTACAAATGAGAGTGCCCCATTGCGTATGCATTAAGGACTCTTTCAAAAGCAGAAAGGAACTTCAGCCAATTAGACAAAGAGGCACTGGCTATTATTTTTGGCCTTAAAAAATTTTCATCAATTCCTGTTTGGCAGAAACTTTACAATAATTACTGATCACAAACCACTACTTGGAATTCTAGGCCACGATAGACTGGCACCTGAACATTTAAGCCCATGCATGATGCACTGGAGAAATATTTTGGCAGGATATGATTATATTCTCCAATATCAAAAAGGCAAAGAAATAGCACATGCAGATGCACTGTCACGTATTCCAGATAAACAAGAGAAAATTAGTACAGAGGTTGAAATAAATTATATAGATGCATTAAACTCGGACATATTAAATAGTAAAAGGGTAGCAAATTGGACAAATGCCTATCAGGGCTACCAGATATTAAAACAGTGGATTAAAAATGGCTGGCCAGATTCAAGGCCTGAATATGTTGATCCAAGTTTTTGGGCAAATACAAATAAATTATCAACTTGTAAAGACTGTGTGCTAATGGGTGATCAGGTTGTGATTCCTATGGAGGGCAGACAACAAGTTTTAAATTTACTGCATGAAGGGCACCCAGGAGTGGTACGGGCAAAAGCACTGACTCGTAGCTACATATGGTGGCCAAAAATATCAAGAGACATCGAGCAAAATATTAAAAAATGTGCACCATGTCAGAACAGATGAATATGCCAACCAAGAAGTACAACTCATGGCCAAAGGCAACAACAGCTTGGCAAAGACTTCACATAGACCATGCTGGTCCAATAAATGGGAAGATACTATTGGTGATTATTGATGCATATTCAAAGTGGACAGAGTGTAGAATAGTGAAAGATGTTAGTGCCAATGAAACTGTTAAGATACTGAGTGCAGTATTTGCTTTCCATGGACTGCCAGAAACTATTGTGTCTGACAATGGAACAGCATTTACAGCTACAGAAACTGAAGAATATTTCCAGAAGAATGGTATCAAACACATACGGACACCAGCTTACCACCCAGAGTCAAATGGACTAGCTGAAAAGGCAGTACAGAATATAAAGAAAGCCTTAAGAAAATTATATAATCAAGATATTCAGAGTGCTATCAATGATGCAATGCTGCATCAACATTCAACACCATCAACAGCTATGGGACAGTCACCAGCAGAATTACTAATGGGCAGGAAATTGCGCATTAAATTATCACTACTGCTTCCAAACCCAACCGAAAAAATGGATAGTGAAAATTATACAAACACTTTCACAAAAGGCAATAGAGTTTGGGTCTGAGATATGCTATGGAAAAAATGGGTTGAAGGGATAATTAGAAAACTGTTATCACAGCACATAGTAATCATCCAGTTACAAGATGGCACAACATATAGAAGACATATAAA
>JAQFVV010001498.1:0-65605 GCA_028023455.1 Epiperipatus broadwayi
AATTTGATAATAAAAAACTATATATCAGAATAATTGCCAACTTGTTTTTAAGTAGATTGATATTTACCTCTCTAGATAGAAAGTTGTCTACTGGGTTCAGACCACATCTTTCAAGTGACCAGGGCTCGCCTCTGGCAACACTCTGTTTCATAACATATATAAATCCAATGCTAAAGGTTATTGAACACAACATGCCTGGAATATATGTACCAGCATTAAAACAACAAATTAATCACATCTCATACGTTGATGATGTCACTATCTTCCTTCCTGATAAATCACATTTGCAAACACTACTGAAAATCATCAATAAACATACAAAAAAACTAAACCTTCAAATCAACAACAGTAAATCATCAATATGGAAAATTAAATCTGGAACTATAATTCAATCAATATTCACATCAAAACCTCAACATTTCTTAGGTTTTCCTATAGCTAAATCTAAATTCGCCATGACCAAAGAAATCCAAAACACAATCCTCGAAAAAAACAAGAAAATAGTGAAATCACTTTCTGGGATCTCACTGTTGCTTCCAGGCAAAGCTATATTGCTCAATATGCTGATGTTCTCCAGACTAAACTATTATCTACCAATTATTAAACCCACCAAAACCTTTGAAAAGGCAGTCAACTCACTATGTTCTAAACTACTATGGAAAGGAAAGATTGTCACCATAAGCATTGCAAAAACACAAATGCCCAAAGAACTTAACAGCCTTGGCCTTCACTCAGTTTCCACAATATACCTGCAAAAAGCATTAACAGCATTGCATGCCTTCTCCCTGAAATCTGCCCACCTGAATATAACATTAACTATTCTACCCAAGGACACTCCACCACCTAAATGCAACATATGGATGACACAAATATGGAATCATGTCAATAACTGCATTAGCCTAGCACAAAACACACTTGATAGCAAAAAGTCATATTGGGATGCGTACAAACTCAAGATTAACACTCCTACTGCAATACCAAGCGCTCTTGGCTTCAACAATAGAATCATGATTAAGAAAGCAAAATATTGGTTCTTAGAACTGAAATATATAGACTTTATTATAAAATTAAATCTGGGCTCTTTACCCACCAGCCATTTTCTAGTGTGGAAAAGGGGATTTACCAAAATTAACTCTCGATGTCAATTATGTACTATGGAGGATGAAACGATCCAACACATCTTTCATAACTGTCCGATACTCAGCTCACTAAAAACATTTATCAATGATAAAGGCAAAAAACAAAATGTAGACTTGTTTTTGATTCGACAATCAATCAAGAACGGAAATTTCTCAAACATCAGACTCTCAATCTTTCTCTCCTTTGCAATCTGGCTAACCAGATGCAAACATGTAATCAGTAATACAACAACCAATATTCTGGATACCTTTAAAACATTGATTAAGAGCATCAGCATTAGAGACAGAATGTTAGCTCCAGACAGGCTGTATAAAGAAACATGGTCCAAAGTCATCCCAATAGAAGAAGAAGAATCATAGAACTTACGTCACCTCAAGACTCCACGATACAGTAATACAGAGTAGTTTTTCTCGAGCTGTTGTTAAAAATGTAGTTCATGTATAAACAAAATCAATAAATTTTTCTTTAAAAAAAAAACAAAAAAAAAAAAACAACTAATGGATAACATCGTGAATTATATATATATTATCAATTCCACATTGTTAAATTTTTGTAATTTAAAACATTTTTTCTCTCATAAATATTAAATAATTAAATTTTGTAAAATGATTAAAACAAATTTATCTATTTGTAAATCTATAATATTTAAAAATATTGCACTCTAGAAAATAAAACGATGAATTTTGGTGGTTTAATACTAATGTTATGTTCTATATTTTTTATGTATTTTACACTGTTAAAGTAAGTTTAAAACTAAAATTTAACAAATGTTTTCTTCTAATAAATCTTAAATAATTAAATTTTTTAAAGCTGATTAAAGAAATTTACTTATTCTGTAATTTTATATGCCTACAACATGTCAAAGTTGTGAGTGGAGTGAGATTGACAATGGTAAATAAAAATGTAACAATTTGAAATACTATATAGGGTCTTCCAGTACAAAAATAATTTTATAAATAAACATTAACAATAGCACCTAAAAACTATAAGGAGAAAAGAAAAAAATGTAAAAAAAAATTACATAACATGTTAATAATTACAATTTTTTAACACTAACATGAAAGACTTTCCCATCTCATCATCTCATTAGAAGACAAGGCATGTGAAAAAATAAAGAATATCACAAAATTTTATAGTTCACCATATCAAATAATAACTTATCCATCTACCTTCCTCATTCTTACTTACTTATCTATTTCATTATTTGTATGTCAACTTATTCAATAATAATAATAATAATAATAATAATAATAATAATAATAATAATAATAATAATAATAATAATAATAACAACAACAACAACAATAATAATAATAATAATAATAATAATAATAATAATAATAATAATAATAATAATAATAATAATAATAATAATAATAATAATAATAATAATAATAATAATAATAATAATAATAATAATAATAATAATGAAAGTAGTTAGTAGAATTTGCTATCAAATCAACATTAGCTCTTGGTGAAGACTGGTATTACTTTTTTTTATCACTAACCTATCCAAAGAATTGTGCTATTTTTTAATGAATTAGATAATCTCATATATTATTTTTGGTCCTATCATGAGCCTCTAGCTTTTTCTTTTAAATATCTAAATAATAAATATAATTTTATTAGTAGCTGTTTCTTTTTCTTATAGTTTTTAGGGATTAATGTTAATGCTTATTTTATAAAATTAGTTTTGTAAATGCTTTAAGACAGAGTTCAAGTCTTTGTTGCAGCTCAAGAAATTTCAATTATCTTAGCCAACACTACAACTGAAAAGCATTCAATACTGTTTCATCATTTTCAATATATAATTTTTACAACACAAAAATTACAGGAAGCACAATAGTTTATAAAATTATAATTTAAATATCTTTCTGTACCAAAAATCACTTTCATTGCAAATTTGTCTTGCATAGTTTCATCTAGGGGTAGTATGCAGATTCTGAAGTGCAAGACCATAAATTTTGGTCACAAATCAATTCTGGTATTCAAACATTTTACACAATCCTAAATAAATCATTCAATTGATGTGATGTGATGTATTGTGGCTTCTCCTTAAAAGAAGTCAAGAATATCTCAGCAATTATGCCCAAATAAACCTGTTAGCCACTTTATTTTCCATTCCCCACTCTAAATTTTTCCATATTCTGCTCCATCCCATTTCCACAACATAATCTTTGTCAACTCTATAACCTTTATATCTAAATCACCTTTATCTTTTCCCAAACCCAGCATAAACACCAATAATTCACTTTCTGTATAATCACTTTTTTCATATTTATTCTTCCATAACTTCATTATATGTACCCTTTCTGTTTTCAAGCATTTACATTGAATTAACAAATGCCTAATATTTTCTATTACTACCTTACATAATTTACAAAATAAATCACCCATTTTTTCCATTTACATGTATATTCTCTTGTAGCTAAAGATCCCGTTCCAGCCTTAAATAATAATCTACTTTCCTTACTATTATCATATATTAACTCCCACCTAATATTCTGTTTATTTCTATATATATATATTTAAACTTTTTTTACTATCCATACTATTACTATTACTGTATCTATTTACTGAAACTCCATCTAGTGTTATTCTTTAGCAATTTCCTCTTAAATAAATTTCTTTATTATTAATAGATGATCAAAGAAGATAACAGTTTTCAATCACTTGAATATTTAATTATCAATTTCATAGTCAGTTGGTAACCTTGTGCTTTAATCAATGTACTGTAGGTAGTTAGCTCTATAAATATGGATATAACATTTTATAATAAAATAACAATTTTAAAAAATATAATTTTTTGAAAACGGTGTTAAATTCTATTTGTTAATATATTAAATATATATTGATAATTTTAAATTGTTAAAACTCTCTCTCTCTCTCTCTATATATATATATATATATATTGTAATGGACAGTAATCATGTCAATATCCAACACAAGAGGATGATAATAGATTTATAGTCTACTATAGAACATCTTATCAAGAGACATTATATTAGAGTTTATTAGTGATGATATTAATTATAAATGCATAATTAGTTGCACACCATTACAATAGATACTTAAAATTGCCTTTAGGTTCCAGAGAATAAAGCTTCTTTAGAAATATCAATTATCAAAAACATATAAGAGCTAACAAATGCTAAGATTAACCTGATAATAGGCAAAGATAACTTTATTAAGAGATCAATATAATACATTTAAAGTAATACATTGAAATTGACTCTTTATGTTGACATATATTGCATATGATATTGGGAAGCCTTTGAATATTTATACTCACAAAACCTTACATTGCAACTTTGAAGACTATCATTAAGTAACTCTGGTTTATCTGATTCTGTTATATATATGTTAGCTATCTTAAAATTTCCAATTAACTTAATAAAATAGAATAAAAAAAACTAATATTTACAACACAAAAGTGATATACAATATGCATTTGGCTTATGCCATATTAAAAGTAAATTAACCCAATAAATAACCTCTACCAATCTGGAATACAAATTAAAATAAAATTCTCAGGGAGTTATCTCTAAACCTGGAGTAAAATCAAAGTCATTTGCCATTATCTCAAATGGGAATAATATATATTGGGGAGATAAATAATATATACATAATTCATAAATGGCAACTAAAATATCTATAGGATTGTTGTATAAAATACACACACACATGTTTTTCAATTGTGAATTTCAGATACACATGTAAGACAAACAAAATAAAAATAGCACACTGCCTACAAATCCTAAGCATAAAGCCATTACTTTTTTAAAACTATTTAACTATTTATATGTATGTGTGCACATCCAGCACTAGAACACATGCTTTTGCTTTGATTAATATAGAAATATATTGTTTAAATGATTTTTCAGTAGCTTCAGAGAAATAATTTTTTTAAAACTAAACTTAAACAATTTAAATACTAAATCTTTTTTTATATTCTCTTTTAAAAAAAATTCTTTAGCAGAAAGATTAATTTAACTTAGATACAATTTTGGTTATTAAAATCATATCCATTATTTAAAACTCTTTAGCAGCAAAAGAAAAAAGAATTTAAGAAACACAAACTGATTTTTTTATATTTTAATTATTTAAAGACATTAATTAAGATTCACAATTAAATTTAAAAAAAAATTTTGTCAAAGATAATGGACATTTTCAATAGCATTTTCACCTAAAAAGTATTCAAAAACATACATCAAATCCACTAATTACATTAAGCATACTAAATCTAAGTATTAAAAGTATGATAATATAAAAGATAAATACATAAAATTATAAATATAAATTAACCGATATCTCTAAATTTTTGGTTATCTTAAGTCCAAGATATGGCTGAGAGGAGATTGTTTTTCTATAAAAGTAAAATTGCATTCAGATACTTACATTTTACTGTAGACATGATAAAACAAAAACTGTTTGGTAGTTCATTAGTGAAATCTTTCCCATTGAAGGTTTTCAGATATTAATCACAATAAGGTTTTACATTTTAAGGTAGTTTGTCTTAAAATTTATTCACTTTCAATGTTGTGAAGCATATCTGCTTTGGCTTCAAGATGATATATATGAAACCAGTTGGCACAACATTGGATTTAATTCAGCAAGTGGAGTTCAACATCCTGATAGTGAGCTCCATGCCTTATATTGCAGTTCTTTGGTGGCTTTTTAGAAGCACATGCTTATTAGTTTAATTGTTGGTAGAGGTTTCTTGTAATTCATTGTTGCAGCAAAAGATGATCTTGGTACATGATGAGCACAGGTAATCAATAAAGACCATATCAAAATTGTTTCCTGAAAACTACTCTTTTTATACAGTTACCAAAATTTGCAAAACATATTTTCTGCTATATTAACCAAGACAGTAATTATTTTTACTCACAATTTATAAAATTCTTTAGAAAAAAACATTTTATGGCACAACAACTAGTTATCCTAATCCTAAAATATGTTGAATGAACATTTTAAAATATTTGCAAAACATGGAACAAAGCTTAATAACATAAATCAGTTTTTAAAGAATTTCCTTTAATAATAAGATACCCTTTTCATCAAAATTATTCTAAGTCTGATTCTTTTGTAGATAAGATTATAAAAGAAATTGATTTATCTTTTAAAACTAAACTTAACTTTGACTCAACTTTATTTAAGTACAAATCTTTATGGACATGTGTGGGTGCCTATAATAGAAACCTAAATTTGATAGGAAAATATAAATTTAATTTGTGGAAATGAAGTCCAACTTATGTCTTTCAATTTCTTCTTATACAATTATAAACTGAGATAGATGATCTATTTTCAGTTCTCCCTTGGATAAGGGGAAAAATAAATTTTACCATTAATGTTAATGTTGAACTATAAGGAAATTTTCATTTCTTTTAAAATTATTCAAATTATTTAAAAAATATTTACTGTTATCTGCCTTTGCATTTATTTAAATGCACTCGCAAACAGCATTGTGTTTTTAAAACCTTATATCTGCTTTGTTTCATATATCATTTTTCTCAGGTAGTACACTCTTATATAGTAGTTCTTTTCTTTGTTTTACATCTACAGAAAGACTTAACATAACTCTTAAGCTATATGACAGTTCAACTAATTTAACCTGCTCCTCACCTTTCTGCTTTTCAAATCCAGCTACAAAAATTTCATACTCTATTTGCATATAATTTCTTTTATTTAAAACAGCCCTAATAACTTTAATATGGGTAATTTTAAGTGGCTGGACAAAACCAGTCTTATAAAATGATGCCATTATTTGTTGTACTCTAACACATTTTTCTACTGCAATTGTTCAGAATGAAAGTTCTGAAAGTTTTATTTCTGAGCTTGAACATAATGTGTATATAGGAAAATATCCTAAAAAATAACTTGGTTGCTCATACTGAAAACTTTGAGCTATGCATTTAATGTTGATTGATTTCTCTCCTGAAATGTTGATATAATCATTCATGCCATCAAATTCCATATTATGATTTCTCATCATGTCAGCAGATACTATGCTATGCAAAAAATAATCTTTAAAATGGCAGTTTTAATCATAATCTTAATTTTTATAGGAAACAAATTTCTTTTGTAAATACATTTTCCTGTCAAAGACCATAAATAATGTATTAATATCTGAGTTTTTGTTTATGACAGTGAATTCCAGCCTTTAAATCAGTAACAGCATGATCCACGTGACCATGAACCACATTCATTTGTTTTATTAAATCTGTAATTTGTTTTTAAGAATTTTCTTTCTTCTCATTTTCTATCTTTATTTTCATTTGTCTTGGGTCATATTTTATTACTTGGTCCTTCTCAATTTCTATTTTAAAAGTCCTTTTAATAGTTTTATTTCACTATTTTTCTCTTTTTCTAAATCAATAGATTTATGTTCTATCACTATCTTTCTCAATTTCAATATTTTTGTCTGAGTGTTTTACATACCATTCTATGACATGGACTTCAGTAGAATCAGTATTATTTTTACCAACTTCATCTCTGTCTGCAACACTCTTGATATAATCAATTAGTAAATCTTTATTATAAGCTTTTGAATATTGTCTTGATTATCTTTCTCCTCCAGTTATGTTTGTATTGATTTCTGATTTTTTAGTGGGAGGAACATCTTTTTTAGTGCATTTAAAACAATCATTTTCATCAACTTTAATGTTATTCTTTTTTCCCATTTGATAGATTTTTAAATACTTCTCTTAATACTCTAGGTACTTCAGTCTATTATTTGTATCAGTTTTTGTTCCATTTCTTTCATTATATTTACAAGCATTTCCTCCTCATAAACTCATTTTGTTTAGATTCTCTCTTGATTCCATATTGTAGAAAATATTTTTTTTTATTTTCAATATATTATATAGAACAATTTCTGTGTCTTTAAATATGTTATTTTTTTGCTTTTATGTGTTATGTTAAACTTCTTTTTTATTTTTATATATGCTATGCATATTTTATTTTCAAGAATCTCACCAGACTTCCAAGAATATCATTTCATTTGCAGTATCTAATTATTTTTGATATATTTTTTTGTTATTATTTCTTGTGCCAACCATTCTTATATAAATCCACTTATAATATATTTATCCAACTGGTCTTTAATCTTTCAGGATGCATTTTTCTGTAATTTTGCCTCATTTGCAGAGCCAAAATTATAAATATTGTTACAGTGTTTATATATTCATATCAATTAGCAAAGGCAAACAATACTAAACAAATGTGAAAAAATAATCTGATAACAAAAATAATTTTAATAACAGATCAATACAATATAGTTAAAGTCATAAATTAAAATTACCCATTTTATGTTGACATACATTGCATTTGGCATCCAGTAGTCATTGAATATTAATACTCACAAAATCTTATGTTAATAATTTACGATCATCTCTGAAAATTATTATTAAGTAACTATATAGTTTATCTTATTCTGTTTGATATGTGTTAGCTAACTTAAGATGTCTATATTTATTTTCTATTAACTTAAAATAATAAAAAAATTAACTGAACTTTAAATATTCATAATGCAAAAGCCATCACAAAATCAGCTTTAAACAATATGCATTAGATCCTATGTCAAGTTAAAAGTAAATCAGTATAATGAATAATGTCTAACAAACTGGAGTACAAAGTAAAATAAAAGGCTCAAGGTAAACCTGGAACAAATATAAGATTATCTTAAGCTAGATTAATACATATCAGATAGGTAAAAACATGTACAAAATTAAAAAATGATGGATAAAATATCTACAGAAACATTATATAAAATGCATGCACATATATATTCTAATTCTGAAATTCAGTCATATATGTGAAATAAACAAATACAAATTGCCTACAAATTCTAAGTGCAATAAAATTAACTTGCTAAAACTATTTATATGTATATACACAAATC
Organism: Epiperipatus broadwayi; assembly: GCA_028023455.1. NCBI lineage: Eukaryota > Metazoa > Onychophora > Udeonychophora > Euonychophora > Peripatidae > Epiperipatus > Epiperipatus broadwayi. The sequence goes on from JAQFVV010001498.1 coordinate 9,044, forward strand.
AACATTAGAACACATACTGTTATTTAGATTAATTTTGAAAATATTATTTAATAGATTTTTGAATAGCTTCTGAGAGATAATTTTTGTTAAACTAAATTTAAATACTAAATCTTTCTTATATTTTTTTTTTTAGAACAATGATTGGTTTAACTTAAATATAATTTTGGTTATTAAAATCACCTCCATTACTTAAAACTCTTTAGCACAGGAGTCCCCAACTCTATGCCAGTGGACACCATGGTGCCCGAAGACCATTTTATGTGTGCCCATCACTATTCAAACACTACAAAAAATTATTTATCTGATACAAATAAATTTAATTTTTAAGATTTCTTATAAATTATTGTATTATATTGTAATCAAATTATAGGTCATACTATACTTTTACAGTGGAAAAGAGTCTATCATTAACAATATCCAACTATAAATTTACATTGAAAAAATAAATGGTGCCTGACACCTGGCCAGTATTATAGAATGTGCTCTTAAGTGCAAAAAGGTTGGGGACCACTGCTTTAGCAGGAAAAGAAAAAAGAATTTGAGAAACAAAACTGATTTTTCTTTTATCTTGAATATTTAAAGACATCAATTAATAAACACAACTAAATTTTTATTATTATATGCTAATAACAAATATTATATTTTTTAACTTATTTATCCACATCAAATAAATCAGTTGAAATCTTTTTTTCTATTATTTATAAACTTTATACATGTCAAAACTTAATACTCTTGCCCTATAACGTGTTATTCTCCATATCAAAATATTTTTATATTCAATATTGATTTTGTTTTATTAGCAAATTATCATTTTTAATATATTTGACTTTTATGGTTTTTTAAAAAATATTAATTCTACATCTTTCTTCAATACAAAATGATGCTGAGGTATAAAGTGGCTTCTTTTCAGTTCTTATAAGGCCAGATTGCTGTTAGTGAATTTAAATACTCTTATTCTCTGAAACCACTTTACACTATAGAAAACCCATCTACATTTTTGAATCTCTGGTCATCCAATCATTATTATCTTATCATTTATTTGTAATACTTTTCTTCTCCTATCTTATTTGAATGGAATATACTTTATTAGTTCTAATATCCTATTCTCACATTATTCCTGCTATAAATGTATAAACAAAAAAAATCTCTATTTCTTTATTCCTTTTACCCCCCCCCCCATTCATCAGATATATATTTTTCTTTTTCAGCAATAACACTTCAAACATAAATGTTTAACAGTTTTTCTACTTCTTAATACAAACCAAATCTACTGATCAAATTTTTACATATATGTTGTCTCTTTATCTTGTTACCCAAACCTTGTCCTTATAATCAAAATACAATTAGTTATTTCTAAATGTTTTCATCTCTATATACATATTTATTCATAAATAAATCTAAATAATTTTTTTATCAATTTATCGGTTATTGTTACTTGTGAGTTTTCAAATAAATCAAGATGGCAAGTCTATATTTTTGATAAATCTACAGTTTTGTCCTCCATCCCAATGTTTACAAAAAAATGCCCGCTAGGAAATGACATATTTAATAATTACATTTTATTTTTTATTACTGTTATTTTTTAAAAAGAAATCATTGTGTAAAAATTAATTACAATATTTACAGTTTATTTCCTTTTTTTGGGATTAAATTATTAACAGGAAAAACAAAACAAAAACATATTTACATTTTATTTATATCAAGAGCATGCAACCAGATCATGACCATAAATGCACACTTTTCAGGAATAGGAAACCGTATCTATAAAAACAATCCACTGCATCATGTTCTGTGACAGGAAGGCCTCAAATTTTTATCATTATGACAATTTATTTAAAAAACTGTTGACAAAAGTAAACATGTTGAATTAAACCAAAGTACAGCAATGATAAAAGCACATCTCGTTTTTCATATTATAATATATAATAGACAGGGTGTGAGCACAGACTTTCACATGACCCACCACTCTCCACACTATCTCATAACACTGATACATCTGAACATACATATGTCGAAAAGATAAATAATCACCAATATACGTATTTCATGCTAAACCAGCAATCATCAGTTGGTCCAGATTACCGTCTCTACACATATATGCTACAAGTGCTCAATATATATTAAGATTGGTGATTATTTATCTTTTCGATATATGTGTGTTTAGGTGTATCAGTGTTATGAGATAGTGTGGAGAGTGGTGAGTCATGTGAAAGTCTGTGCTCATACCCTGTCTATTACATATATAGACACAGGTATATATAAGCCTGTGTATTTCAGCTATTATAATATATAAAAAAAATTGAAATAAAGCTTTATAATAAAATTTATTTCTTTTTTTAAATTTAACAATTGATTTATTAATTCTGTTCTAATTTAACCACTAACACATCTTCCATAGATTATAGGCCCTTGAAACTGTACATTTATCAAAAATATAAGGTACCATCTAAGTTTACTTGAAAACTTTCTACTCACATATATAATGTTTTATATCTAAAATAATTTCTCTGTCTAATAACTTTGCTATATTTAAAATCCACACTCTATTATGGTTTTTGTCTTATCTATTTAATCCAATTAACCCACTTTTTGCTCATGTATTACCATTTACTTGAAAATTTGTTTTTCGTTTTTCATGAAAAAAAAAAAATGTATCTTGTTTGTCATGAATAGCCTCATTTGATGTTCTCAAGTCATCACCAATGTTTTTATATTATTTTTTAAAATTCTATCTAAAATTGTGTGAATATTTTAATTAATATAAAACAGCTCATTTTTAAATATTGAACGAGGAACCATCATTTTTTTTTCAAATTATCTTGCAAACTACATATGGAAAAAAAAACCATATGGAAAACTACACATTTGTATATATAAAAAGCCATAGTTTAATTAATTCCACTTTATTGACTGTTTTTTTTTCAACTCTAATTGTTGTTTTTTAAAAATAGAATAGAGTATTTATGACTTTTTATTTCACCAAAACAAATATCTACCCTCCCCCATCCCAAGAATTACTGATGTTTTAGATTTTTTCTTCTCATTGAATTCAATTTTTATACTTCTTTTAATTCCACACATTTCTTTCATAATATCTTCATCAAACTTTTAAAACTGTTTGCAAAAAAATACCACAACAAAATAAGATTATTTAATACCATGGATCACCTTGAGAAAATGTTAGCAATAATATTATGCCATCATAAAATTAGTTTCATTTTAATAGCATTAGTGGCGCTGCTACTTAAATTATGAAATATTGTATACAAACAAAAACAAAGGTTAAAAATTAAGTACGACATTGCAGCGACGAATTGTCATTACAGCATAATCAGATTATTGGTAAGTGACTACGGAGGAAAAATATTCTTTCCACCTTTCGATCAGGGAGTGAATTATATTCTTATTATTGTTGAAACTTTTTAAATTATAAATAAAAAAATCAATGTAATATAGCTAGCGACTTGTCTAAAATCATCTTTAATAAGTCTTTGCTACATTTTCGATTTTTTTTTAATAGTAAGATAATTTCAAATTTGTAATAATAAAATTAAAATTATTTTTGTGTGTGGTCTTTATTTTAAAAATGACAATTATTACATCTTGACATTAATAATAAAAATTAAAAAGGAAAAGATCTCTCTGTTTGTCTATCTATCTATCTATCTATCTATCTATCTATCTATCTATCTATCTATCTATCTATCTATCTATCTATCTATCTATCTATCTGTCTGTCTGTCTGTCTGTCTGTCTATCTGTCTATCTATCTATCTATCTATCTATCTATCTATCTATCTATCTATCTATCTATCTATCTATCTATCTATCTATCTATTACCTATCTGTCTATCTGTCTGTCTGTCTGCCTGCCTACCTACCTACCTACCTACTTACCTACCTACCTATCTATCTATCTATCTATCTATCTATCTATCTATCTATCTATCTATCTATCTATCTATCTATCTATCTATCTATCTACCTACCTACCTACTTACCTACCTATCTATCTATCTATCTATCTATCTATCTATCTATCTATCTATCTATCTATCTATCTATCTATCTATCCACCCATCCATCCACCCATCCATCCATCCATCCATCCATCTATCTATCTATCCATCTATCTATCTATCTATCTATCTATCTATCTATCTATCTATCTATCTATCTATCTATCTATCTATCTATCTATCTATCTATCTATCTATCTATCTATCTATCTATCTATCTATCTATCTATCTATCTATCTATCTATCTATCTATCTATCTATCTATCTATCTATCTATCTATCTATCTATCTATCTATCTATGTTAGTCAGTAAAAGTTCAATACTGTTACCAATATAAATATATTTTTCTGATTTTTTAATTCCTTATTGTTTTATTCATTTAAGTTAGTATAAAATCCAACCATCATGAGCTTTTCAGTATTTATCAGTTATCTTCCTATACTAATAGGGACAAAGGAATATTTACCACTTTACATTTTTTAATTTCTGACATCAATTTTTTATTTTTATTTTTATTGGAAGTCTTCAAAAATTATTAAAGAAATGACAGATAAAAGTTTCTCAGTGCAGTACTTTTCCAAATGAGTCAGATCGGAACTAGATTTGGAATACAAGTTTCCGCTTGGAAAAGTTGTATATTTATGTAGCCTTACCATGAAAATGAAAAGGATATAAAAGTGAGCCTAAAATGGGCTAGCGCAATCTGATATGGTTACACTATCTGGAAAATTATTTGTTAATGCAAAGTTATCAATAATAGTTATGAAGAAGAAATTAGTGATACCTATTATAAGTGTAAGTTTTTCCAAATATAGGTACATGGAATGTGAAAACTTTATGTAATAAAAAATCATCAATATTTGAACACAGAACAACACTTCTGGCAAAGGAGTTTTCAAAATTTAAAATTAATATAGCTAACCTTAGTGAAACACATCTTTCAGAGGAAAGAGGTTTAAGAAAACAGATAGACTACTACCAGTCTTTTTGGCTTGGAAGAGAGATTAACAAGTGAAAGAAGATTGCATAATAGTAGATTATTTATAATGACTAGTTTAATATATTATGTTCTTGATTTTTCTCAATATATTATTGAAAAGCTGATGGTATTAACATTTAACTTGCACAATATTGCATGTGCTTGTTTATTAAGGCTTTTGTTCCAATAATAGATCAGAAAATTCAGATGAGGAAAGCTATTTTTTTCCTTGCTAGATAGCATTAATGTAATACTATCGTTTAAAGATTGAATTTTTTTTGCAGGTTCTAATGCATTTTTAATACAAATAGTATATTTGTGCCATAATCTCAAAGGATTGTTATTTAAGTTTTGCAAAAACACATGGCTTAACTATTACAATCAGTTTGTTTAGATAGAAAAATCTCTAAAAATAACATGGATAAATTCACATAAAAATTGTATTCAATAGATATTTATAGTTAGAAGTCAGAATATAAGAACTTAACAACACTCTCCATATAGTAGTGCCATCTTGTGTTAACAAGAGCAATCAATGGATGCCAGAAGGCTTGTGCATGAGTAGGCACTAGATAGGGATTTTATGCATAAGCCTTCTGGCATCCATTGATTGCTCTTGTTAGCACAAAATGGCACTACTATATGGAGAGTGTTGTTTTGTTTTGAATTGTTTAATAACAATTATTGTGCTAGTATGAGATAGTGATCATGTGATGTTTAGTAATATAAGAACTTCTTGCAAGAATAGATTATTGGCTAGATCATGTATTAGTATGATCCAAAGTTAAAATCATAAATGCATTAAAAGTATATATTATTCTAAACATACAAAAAGTTGCTGTTCATTTTTCTAAGAGTATTTAGTATTGGTGCTAAATTTTAACTCTATTTATATTGAGGCATGGAATTTTATTGATGAGTATATTATGGATACAAGTAAATCTATTCTTGGGTTCACCAAAAAGAAATCTCTTGATTGGTTTACTGATAATGAAATTATTAGAGACCTGATTAAAAAAAAACATGGAACATTTTTATTTGGAAGCATAAAAATTTGAATGTGGTACTTCACAATAAATATAGAAATTTAAAAGCAGACATTTAACAACTGACAAAAAAGTATGAATGTTGATAGTTTAAAACTACAAAAGAGATATAGACATTCTCTGATTATCCCCACTTTAAATCTTTTTTGATTCATTGAAAACAATATGTGACCTATAAAATGGTATCACAATTTTATTGAATACATGAATAACACTCTTATATGATGACAATGATATTTAGAACAAGTGAAAAATATATTTTGTTTTCTGAATAATCATAGAATAATTGGGATGACCATTTTTAAAAATTTATTTATTTTATCTACTCATTTAGATATGAAAAAAAATCCAGCTTAATAAAATCAAAATAGAATTTTATACACTTACAAAAGTTCTGATGATGATGATGTAGAGCACCATTTTAAAACAAGATCACCTGAATTTTCTTAACAGTCCTTCAAAACATGATATTCAAGTTATTTTTTTAAATATAAGATAAAATTCCCTTAAAGTTTCAGTCATCTGGATACATTGCATGAAGCCATGGCCGAGGCAAGCACTGAGCAACATCAATTTTTTAAAACTAGTTATGCAACTGAGAATGAAGACAGTATAAAGTGTAGATTCCATATTGTCTGTAGCAACCAACAAAATTGAATATTGAAGAAGTTTTTGATAATGCTGTTTATGAACTAAATACATTTTATTCAGCCATTTATTAAGTGCCTTAGCCTCTTCATCTCAGTCTACTATTATACCATGATATCCTATCTTTTCTAATTTGATTACTTGACCAACTCTGAACTTGACATAAAATGGCCAAGGACTTCACACTTCTAAACAACCTGCATCGTAATCATACTTTTGCCTATATCTGATTACTTCTATAGCTGGAGATTTATCAGGAGAAGATCTGGTTTTTAAAATTCTATTTTCTCTAATCTTTCCCAATAGTTGTAATAAATATCTTTTCCAAGTATCTAGGCTTAAATATGTACCAAAAAAACTGATGGATGCTTGCTAATAAACCTTGAAGAACAATGTTTCTTTGAGATTCATCAGCCATTTATATTTTCTTTTATTAACAATCATAGTTTTTAGTGTTCTAGCCATCCTGAGATAGCTTTGAGAATAATGGTATTTACAGTATAGAGGTAGGGGTATATATGTATATGTGGACATCACCAGCATCCTCTGGATATTGCAAAGGTAGAAATCATCTTTACAGTCCACATACTTTATTAATTTTGATATAATTTATAGATGGCCAGTGGTCAAGAACATTGATGATGATCAGCATGATATTTAAATCCCAGTATCTTTTAATGTTTATTATTGTAAATATTTTTTAGCATATAAATTATATGCATGCCAATAAAATATTGATGAATTCTTTAATATGATGATTTAAGTTTGGCATTGGCTAGATGATTGGCCACAGATTTACATTATCACTTCTAAATCCAGTTACAGGGATTCACTGTTGAGTATTTAAGATTAATGTTGGTGATGCCGTTTAAATTTTATATATTACTTATAATGATTTCCAATAATAATTGTTGCTCATCCTTATTGAATGTGAGTGATGTTTGCGATAATTAAATGATTAATAAAATTCGAATAGAAATGATTAAAATTCAAATGTATGCAGTAATATTAATCAAATATCTGTGATAATGCTGATGATGAATTTATAACCTAGCAATAAATGTTAAATTAATTTTAAGTTCTTCTAAAAATAGTTTAAATTTGTTTTTCAAGTTTAAATAAAATACTTCAAACTTTATGGCACCAAACATTCTATATACAAAGTTTATTTTTGGAAAACTTATTCACACCTTATCATCACCATTTATAAATTATTGCCATTATCCCTGCATATCTCCCAGTGGATTGCATAATTTCCCAGAATTGTGAATATTAATAGCATAATGTTTGCAATGACTTTGATAAGCAAATAAATAAAAAATAAGTTAATTTCTGAGCAACAAATATTCAAGATTATTGCTTATATACTTACAAATATTACTAAGCATAATGAACAAAATAGTAAATATGATAATAAGTCTGAGAGAAATTTAAACTTAAGGTCTTAGACTAAAAGATCTTACTAAGTGCAACGTTTAATAAGTTGGAATCTATAATTTTTTGCAGATATTATTGATTTATTACATTTATGATTGTCTTAATTATTTCAACCAGGATAGTAGTTATTCTTTGTGACATTGGTAATGTTAGATAAGATATACAGCAGTATTGGTGATGTTAAATAAATACAGAATAATTCTGGCAGGTATTACTACACAGTCCACTTTTTTTTTCTCATGGCATGATTAAAGTAGACAATGGCTGGATTTAGCAAACTTCAGAAATTGCTTCTAGATCCAATTGTGCCTCTGGATATTTTGACTGGTGTGGTTGTTGATTTATAGTAACATATTAGATGTTCTCCTGCTGACTAATGTCATAATTGCTGCATTAGATCTCAATATTGAACAATAACTATAACATTAGCAAAGCAATCAAAACTACATTGGAAAATGGTTTTAATCAATGGATTATTATTTAAAACAGGCAAAACTCACTATATATATTGCCACACACAGCAAGCTAGAGAGTAATCAATGGATGCCAGAAGGCTTGTGCATAAAATCCCCAGACTAGTTTCTGGCTTATGGCCTTCGTCAGTGAGAAGCCTTGGATCTGAGAGCACTGCACCTAGATCTTAAGATCTAATGCAACCCTCCAGTAAACACCTTTTACCTCCATTTAACTACAAATCAATGAGTTTTAAACTGAAAACACCTTAATATTTTCAGTCCAAGCCCATCAGCTTATATAGTCATATGGGTCTGAAACCAGTTCAGTAGCTATACATTTTGGTGTCTTTGGTTTTTAATAACCATATCCACCATTATCCTTTTAGGCAGGATTGGTTTTAAGTCAATAAATATCACATGACCACCTCCTCTTATGCTTGTGTATAACTGTTGTTAAAACAGGCAAAACTCACTATATATATTGCCACACACAGCAAGCTAAAGAGTAATCAATGGATGCCAGAAGACTTGTGCATAAAATCCCCATCTAGTGCCTACTCATCCAATATCCCCAGACTAGTTTCTGGCTTATGGTGGTTTCTGGAGGGTTGCATTAGATCCTAAGATCTAGGTGCAGTGCTCTCAGATCCAAGGCTTCTCACTGATGAAGGCCATAAGCCAGAAACTAGTCTGGGGATATTGGATGAGTAGGCACTTGATGGGAATTTTATGTACAAGCCTTCTGGCATCCATTGATTACTCTCTAGCTTGCTGTATGTGGCAATATATATATAGTGAGTTTTGCCTGTTTTAACAACAGTTATACACAAGCATAAGAGGAGGTGGTCATGTGATGTTTATTATATTATTATCTCTGAATGTATTTATTGCAACCCTGCATCTTGAGTTAAGGCTTAGAATAGCCTACAGTAGACTGCTATTATTGTTTGTTTCTGATGTGTTTATATGACACTTGCTGTTGTTCACACTTATTGCTGTACTCAGATAATTTTAAATCATATTATTTGATAAATAGATGAAAGAAAAGTTTTCTTCTTCTTTATTTATGTTAATGATAGGAAGAAAAAAAACAAACATTACTGACTTTCAAAAATTGATCAATAACTTTTTTAATTTTAGTAACTCCAATATTTCAATAGTATATTTAGATTTGCCATTTAATTTACTATAAGAATGTGTAAAAAATACATTCAGAATGCAGATCAAGAAGAGTCATAGATGCTTTATATTTTTATAAATTACACAATTCAAAATTCTTACATGCATGAAATTATTTTTCTTCCTTTCTTTACATAGTAAAATATATATATATATATATATATATATATATATATATATATATATATATATATATATATAGTATATGAGCACAGACTTTCACATGACCCACCACTCACCACTCTATCTCATATCACTGATACACTTGAACACATATGTTGAAAAGATAAATAATCACCAATATACATTTTCATGTTAACCAGCAATCATGAGTTGGTCCAGATTATCATCTTTATGCATATATGCAATAAGTGCTCAGATAAGACAGCCAATCCTCATACTTTAATGGATAGGCTTCAATCCATTCCACATGCCAAGTCTTCAACTGTCCATCCAATTGAAAATCTGATGATGGAACACTCAAAGGCCATCCTGAATAATACAATTTATTATTTTATTATATTTAACCTATTACAAATTCAACTATAAATAACTTCCTTTTTTCTAACCTAATGTACATGACTGTTAATAAAAATATCCAAAGAAAAGGTAGTTTTTAAAAAAATATTCAGTTTTATTACTGCTAGCATGCTTTAAATATGTATATCATATTCATAACTTATAGTGATATGACTTAATAGTTCTTGGTATTAGTGTATAAGTAGTGACTAATTACCTATTTAAAATATTAAAATTTATTTTAGCCAACTTCTTTGATAGTAGTATGCTTGAATCTTTTTTATTGGTTGAAAAATGGTCATTTGCTATTGCACAGATCTTCTTAATTTTTCATTTTCTATCTACTATTTTCATAAATATAATTTTTTCTTTTGATATTTCTAATTATAAAATATTTAATAGTAGAGTTAAAATGTATAAATTAATTTTTCTTTTAAGTTTTTAAACCAGTGTACTTGAATGATGCATATATCTAATACATGTATACAAACACAAATGGAAATTTATACATTTATTAATCAATTTATAAGAACTTTTTATTAACCATTTTTTTTGAACATGCAGATTTGTAATGTAACTGATTTGAACTGCTATCAGATTTGTTCTGTTACAGATTTCCTCTCATTAAAATGAGATAGCAGGACTGTGTAACGTTTCATTTCTCATTTCTATACTTACTGCAAAAATTTTAACTTTAATTTATTTCTATACTTGTTAATAATTTTTAGACATTTTTAAAATATTGCCAATATATACATAAGTTTATAATTTCACTATTCAGAAAATTTCTTGACATTAAACTGTAAAATAATGTATAGAATTTTTAACACTAGGATTTATAAAAATCTAACCACAAGAAATTAAGATGTATAATGAAATGTGAACAATACAAGAGTTATATCAGTCCGAATTCTGTTAAGCTTGCCACAACACATCCATAATCAAATATTTACCAATACATAAAGCCTTGATTCCTTTTGGGTCTTGGAGGCTGATAAATATAACAGCTGAAAATTAAGCTATTCTCCCTGTTAAATCTTAGAAGCTGAAAATTCCACAAACATTCAATATGTACCTAGTTTCCTCTGAGACTTATAGGTGGATGAGGAAACTGTTTGGAAAAAAATGCTGTGGTAGCACCTTATACATATAATATACATTTCAAAATGTTACACACAAATAGTGATATGTACTTGATCAATTCCTAATACATCATTAGAAGTAGAACATATCTAAACAAACTAATGGAATTTTTTTTTCATTTTCTGCCAAAATCATTAATAAAAGTCACTCTTGCTTTCTAGAAAGCTGGTAATTTCCCCTTTTGTAATTTTAATTAGCACTGTATTGTCATCTATTTAAAACTTTTAACCCATTACAAGTAATTTTCTTCCTAAATCATTTATCCTTTTAAACAGATCCAGGAGCAGCAGAAAATAAATCATCCTTTATTCTTTTAAAATTAAACTTTACCTTTATCCAGATATTTTTTTTATTGGTACATTTGGAATGACTCAAAAATCTATCCTTCATTACATTCTGGAATTGATTTTTTACTTTCAATTTTTCCCACTTTCTTTTTCATTCCCCAGTTTTGCAACAGAACTTGATGTTCCTTTTATATTATTTAGCCTTTTTCTTTTGTAGGCTTGACATTGTAGAAAACTTCTGTTTTTAAATTTCTTCATCATTCTTCTTTTTAATATTCAGGCAGCAGAATTCATCTTCTTGCTTGAAGGGGAAAACCTCAAGATTCCTTAAACAATAAACTTTGTCACTAAACAATAAAACACCACATGATCACTGTATGGTGAGTTTTGCATCTGTGAAAAACTCAGGTACTCTTCTGTAAGATTCTGAGTTTTATTATCCCTACAACTAACTTTTATCTCATTTTGTAACAAATCATTGCACAAATCTTTTCCTAAATTCTCTTGATATCTATCATCCCTATTTACTTTAAATGAGCTTTCATCTAAGGAGTCTGAAACACTCTTAGATTTATAATCTTCTATCACTTCATCTTGTAAAATCTCTTCTACATCAGTGCTTGTTTTCATGGATGCTTGAAATTGGACTTTCTCTTTAGGAACATCATTAAAAAAGTTTATTACTTTTAAATCATTTCTTTTAAGTTCCTTAACTAAATTCAAACTCAATATTTCAAACACTTCTTTTATCTTTTCTATTACCCTACTTGGTTCAGAATGTGGTTATTCCATTATACATGTTTTATTTCCTCCAATATTTCAACATCTGTTATACAATTGATAATTTCCCTTGACTCATCTAATGTTTTGGATTATCATCTGCACATTTTTTAGTTTGTTCCTCTTTATATACTACTTTAAAGTGTTTTCCCCTTTTTTATAGCCTTCCATTTCTTTAATAAATTTGGTATGTCTCTTTTGTCACTTTTCTTCTAATTCTTTATACCATTCCTCAAAATCTCTAGCTCTTTATTAATGCATTTTTATATTTCTCTGCTGCATGTCTTACAAAAATGCATACAACATTTCAACAATAACTGTGTCTGGTTTTTCTTCTAAAAGTGTTTGCACTTTCTGAATCAATTCTTGCTCTATCAGCTCTGATTCCATAGGTTGTTCTTGTGTTGTTGATGGATTTATGTCTTATTGTGCTTCTATTTTTTTGTTATTGAACATGGTATTATCTCTATATAAACCTAAATATCCTAATATTTTTTGTTGATTATTCTTGTTATTATTTTACTTATGTTTTTCATTAAAATATTTACAAACTTTAATATTTTTTTATTTATACATTACAATTAAATAAACACAACAGTTTCAACTATTTATATGCAATCATCTTCAGAATAATGTGATACATCTGCCTTAATATTTTTTTGAATATATATATACTGTCATTTACTAAGTATTTTTCTGCATACTAAGATTCAAACTACTACTACTTATACTTTTTACAAATACTAATCTTATTTCTCATTCCAAACATTTATTACATATTACTTTTTATAAACCATAATATGCTCAATTTATTCATGCTCTCACATTCAGTACATTATGTGACTATGCAAAAGAAAAGTTGAATAGTAAAAAAAGGGTGTTCAGGCCACACAATTGGTTGCACTAAATATGTGACAGTAAATTTTGATTACAAATAAAATTTATATTAAATGATTAATACAATTCAAAAGAGAAATGGTTAAATTAAAATATATACAGTAATATTAACCAAGCAGCTGTAATGATGATAATAATAATTTACATTATTAGTACTGAAGATTAAACTAAGTAAAAATTGTCCCCAATATTTTAAATTTGTTTTTCAAGTTTCAAAAAAAATGTTGAAACTTTAAGGTGCTTTAAAACTCTTAAATAAAAAGTATACTTTTGGACAACTTATTCAAGCCTGATCATCACCATTTATAAATTATTTCATTTTCTCTGCATGTCTGCCATTGGATTTCATAATTTCTCAGAGTCATGGATATTAATAGCATACATTTTTGAAAAACATATTTATGTCTGATCATCATCATTTATAAATTATTATCAATACCCCTGCATGTCTGATAATTTGTCAGGGTTATGAATATTAATAGCATAATGAGTGTTAATAGCATAATATCTGGATTGAATTTGATAACAGATACAAATTAAATGGATTAATAAAAATAGTTAACAATTTATTAATAATAGATATTTAAAATTGTTGCTCATATATTTCCAACTACTATTAAGTACAATGTAAAAAATAGTAAAGATAATAATAATTTTGAGAGATATGTTTAAACTTAAGACCATAGAATAATTATATGGATAATATCCTACCAAGAGCAAAATTTATTGGAAATTATAGTTTTCTGTAGATATTTTTTTATTACTTAATTCTAAAGAATAAACTCCTTTATGTTGTTTATCTTATAATCAATAAAATATAATATAACTCTTTATTATATTATAACAACAACTTATAAATACATCACATAATAATAATAATAATAATAATAGTAATAATAATAATAATAATAATAATGAATTATTGGAAATGTCCGTAGATGTCGCTATGTATGTAATATACGTGTTGGTATTAGTAAAAGATATTGAAAAGGGTACAAAATTTAGTACTACTGAAAAAGGCTTTTATATATATAATTATTATGTGATGTATTTATAAGTTGTTGTTATAATATAATAAAGATTTATATTATATTTTATTGATATTTTTTTATTATATTTATGAATGTCTTAATTGGTTTATCCAGGATGGTAATTATTTTTCTTGGCATTATTAATGTTAATAGGATATACAATAGCATTAATGATGTGAGATAGGATATATAGTAGTTTTGGAAGGTCTTATTGTACAATACATTTTTTGCTTCTTGGGTTGATTAAAGCAGCTATGACTGGTTTTATCAAACTTTAGCATTAGTCTTTGAATCTGATTGGATCTCCGAGTATTTTGACTGGTGTGGTTGTTGGTTTTGGACACATGTGTTAGATGGTCCTCTTCTGGCCAATATTATAATTGCTGTATGGACTTAAAGTCAGAAAACAATCAAATCTATAGTGAAATGGTCAGTTTCATCCATCTGCCCATTTCACTTATTTTATCCCAGTTTAAACCCTCCCAGAGTACCCATTTGAATAACATTAAATTATTATATATGCAGAATCATATATATATATGCGAGTAGTATGTCTGTAGTTTAATTGAATATGTATAGATTACAGATATGTACCAATTTTATAAATATTTCTAATTTAGGAAATATTTTAGTCTAAAGTATTTATGTTAATGGTATATTTATATTACAGATATGTATATTCATTTTATAAATGTTTCTAGTTTAAGAAATATTTTAGTTAAATTATTTAGCAACTTTATTGTTGTATTATTGAAATCGCGTACGCATATTTCCTGTTATTCTGCATTTATTCGCCACATATGGTTATAAAATGCTTCCTACTAATTACGAAGGTAATTTTGTCAAAATAACATTCGATTTTGTAAACAGATTTTAATGTAGGTCATGCATTTAGTCCTAAAATAGTCCTAAAATAGCGTGGATGTTATTTAAAATATAAAATGTTAACAACAAAATAAGCAGGAAAACAGAATCTAAATTACTTTGTTATCACTAAAATTGTTTTCTAAATAAATGAATGAGTTTTTCTACCGGTTGTAATAATTAAATGTTTTGCTAAAATAATTAAATGGATTTCTCAGCTACATAGAGAAATAACAAGTGGACAGAGTTCAAAAGGTATAAATACTTAAAGTTTTATTAACAAAGATAAGATCATATATATATATATTAAGTGAAATGTAAGCTGAATCCACATCGGTTTCACCTTAAAATGATTGAGTAGGATGGTGACAGATCACCTCTCAGCCCTTAGCCAGGGAATGGAGAACTTTGGTCCAATGAAACCTAATACCATAACCAGCAAAAGTAGCCCAGGGAAAATCTCTATTAACTGTGCATCATCATCAAGTGTCAACTTATTATTGTCCCAAGTGCTTCAAAACTAACTGCAATGGAAACAGCTAAATAGTAAATTTTTTTCAGAGCTCTGTTTATAAACTGTCATTTTTGTTTCTTTCTTTTAAAAGCTAGCTATTCATTAAATCTGCCTTTCACCAACACCTTTACTCAAATCTACAAAGAAGATTGTTAAATGCTAAGTCTTGCCTGATTGTAAAATTTGAATTCTCTTTTATAATGTAAAACCTGAATTCTCTTTTAAAATGTAAAACTCCTAATAACCTATTTTAAATGTATAATTTTCTGCGGTATTTTTATGCCTATTTCTAAATCTATTCAATTTATTCTATGATTTTATCATTTTAATATAATATGTGTATTTAGTATGCCAAATCACTTGAAACCGCAAGTATTTATAAATATAATTTTAGCTTATCGATTTGCGAAGATAATTTCAAATCTTCACTATAATTTAATATTAAATAATTGAATTATTATTTTTCATTCTCACTCACTGTTTTGAGATCATAGTATTTTACTGATTAAGTTTTGGGTATCAATATTACAATAATAAGTTATCTAGTTATTTTGTGTAGTTTGCTTAATTTTAGTTATGAATTATAACTATTTATATATATAACTCGTATATCATTGGAACTAGCCACAGAAATATTCTCAAAGCATATTTTAATGTTTATTCATAATTACCCCGCAAATATGCTAGATTTATTTATGTTGAGATGCAGGTGATAATATTAACCTATGTTACTAATTAATTTAGTCCCTTAATAGTATATTTAAAATACTAAATTTGAGAGCTGGATTATATAGATATGCAAATAGACGCTATCTAATTTTAAGGCACGATAATGTAATTTTACACGATTGCATTATATATAGTTATAAGTTGCGGATGTGTCCTTACAAAGTATGCAATGTATGCTTATCAGCTTGCTACATGATTCTCAATGACGTGCTGGCAGAGGTCACTCTCATCCACTTTAGTTCGGGTTCAAGCACACTTTTAGAACTAGGGCACAAGGACCTAGATAATTCATAATGCTTATCCGACTACCTGAACTACTAATGTTCTTATTTGTGGCAAGTTGAGCGGTCTTGGGGCAAACCGAGTCTTTGGAGACTGAAGCTCGTGAATAATGATCCATTCACACCTTTTTGCTTAATTAATATTTTAATATGTGCCATAGAGGATGTAGGTAAACCTATCATAAGCCAGTTTTCTCTCCCTTTTATATTAAATGCTTATCTAGCATTAGTGTACATCCTAATCTAGGTTAACATGCCAACCTGCATATCTCTGGGCTTAATTACATGCTCGATTTAACTTTGTATTAAATAGACACCATAGGAGCATTATGATAGTTAGTTCTATAGCTATGGCTGTAAAGTTCCGCATGATCTAGCAGACCACAAAAGGGCTAGATATTTGGCATATTAATTAATATAGGCAAGAAATTCCAATACCGCACTACACATTATTAAATGCTTATATTGAGATATATAACATGAATCTCAGCAGTTATCTAATGCCTGTGAGCGTTATCTCTCATGTTCCCATCACATAATTTGGCATGTTTTGATTTATTGTTTGCTATTGTTTTATTAAATTAATAATATTTAAAATTATAACTCGTTTGCATATTTTATTGTCCGTGAATTCATTTTATCCTACTCTATATTTAATTGCACATACACCATTTCATATATATGTAGATCAGTCTGTTAAGTTCTATAATTAATTACTTAGCCATATGTGTATATATCTGACCAAATCAGTGATAAATTAGTTAAATTATGAGTCTCTTGTTCTACCGGGAGTGACTGCTGTACCAAGAGTAAATTGAGTGTCTGTGTACATTGAGGAATGTCATCCATAGGGTATTAAATCATTGAGCAGAGGTGAAAGGATTGAATGTTGGTCAGATTCTGTATCACAGCATCTGGATTCGATCAGCTTTAGGGTATTTTGCCTATGTTCTAGATTTTGTTATGTGGAGGGACAATTCTTACCTTTACATAGGTTTTTTTCTCTCCAGGTTCTGATAGCCCAACTGGGGCAGTTATTTAGTTACACCACCCTGAGCAAACCATGAGTGAATCTGGCATGAGAGAGAAAAAATGCATATGTAAATTTTTTTTCCTCCGGATTCTGACATACCAATTAGGGCTTTCAAATATAAACCTGCATACCTGAGAGGGGACATTGACATGGGTGTGTTCCCATATCACTTGTTGTATGTGTGTAATTTTTCCTGAGTCCTGTCCAAACTTTTGAGTCTATTTGATTACTCCCACGATCATGAGCATGTTAGCTATATATGTGTATGTGAATTTTTTTTCCTGAACCGAATATACATAGAGAGAAGAGATGTGCATATATGTGTATATAATTTTTTTTGTCCAAGTTCTGACGCTGTAAATTAGGAATTTCGAATAGTATACACACACTCCCTTTGATTGATGTATGTATAAATTATTTTTCTCTCCACGTTCTAGGATTTCAATTGTATAAATCAAACATATATCCTGAGTAAAATATTTTTTTTTTCGAGTTCTGGCTACATAGCACAATAAATTTTAAAAGTTTTTTTTTTTTTTTAAATCTCTCAAAATATATATATTAGTTTTTTTTGTTTTTGCTCGATTCGTTAATTATTTCCATAACACTAAATTAAATGTGTGTGAGTGGAATATATATATATAGGTATTAGTATTTTTTTTTTGCTCGATTCATTAATTATTTTCCACTACCTTGAATTGAATGTATGTGGAAATAAGAAATATATATTTGTACAATTTTTTTCTCGGATTATAAACGCCCAGATGTTAGATTGCGGTAATTGTTTTACACGACCGTTAATTGAATGCAGGCTGTTAAAGAGAGAGAAGAAATAGGTGGAAGGGGATAAATATATATATGTGTATCAAATTTCTCAAAAAAAATTATTTTATTGATTTTTTTTTCCCGAGTTTTTAACGCAAAAATATGGATTTTATAATGCAAACACACACATACATAAATGATAATTTCGGTTTAAATAAAAAAAAGTATAGCAGAAAAGAGTTTTTTTTTTTTTTATATATATGGGATATGTAAAGTTTTTTTTATATATATATGCGATATAAATTTTTTTAACATGATTCCAGAATACGCGTGAATGTGTGTGCATAACTATGTATATATTGACATTAATGCATGTAGAAATTTTTTGCCCAGGTTTGAATACTTTATTGGGAAATAGTAGTTTATTTCATACACTGAGTTGGTCCATATCTTTTTACTCTGTGTTAGTAAATATATATATATATACAAAATTTTTCCAGATTTTTTATTTATTTATTTATATGCCATAACTTCTGTTATCAAGATATGTTGTATGTATGTTTATAATATATTGACACAGGATGTATCATGTATTAATAAAAATGTCTTTTTTTTGTTTGGGTTCAAACTTTGTCAAATCGCCAATCCCGTTAGTCAAAAGTTAAAATTATGAAATAATATGGGGATATAAAATGTTTTTCTCCTATACTATATATATGTAAAATGTTTTTTTTATTGGCATATACTGGAGAGGTCAAATGAATTTTTTTTGTTCTCTTTTGCTGGCACAGAGATGATATATAAACATAGGGCGATTAAAGTGAAATACATCATTGTTATTAAAGTGATCTAATAAACAATTAAAGAATTTTTTTTTATATATGATGTGCATAAGCTTAATGTTACTTGCTCACTGATGATTGGTGCTCAGAGAAGACTATATGTCTCTCATAATAAATATTGTCATCAGGAGTGAGAAAAGTATATTAATAATGAAGGAAATCTAATGTTTTTTGTAATATTTTGGTAATATTTTAGAGTTGGATACGAACAATGAAATGAGTTAGGCAAGATTCATAAACTATGTTATTGTGTGGGTACTCAAATAATATTAAAACTGGCATAGTAATGATAATAATAATATTAAACACAATAATAGATCTTTATAAATTTTTTTTATTAGTAGAAACGATTGCAGTTGATTTAAAAAGAAACAGGCACTTGGTAAGAATAAATTTTGTTTTACTAAATATTGATTCATGAATTTTATATAGCTTATATTTTAAATTTTTAGTATTATAATCTATGAACTATATCTATATTAGGCAGAAAATTCAATAAATATATTGGGTGTAGCTATCATAATTTGACTAAATTATTTTATAAGTTAATTATGACACTATATATAACGGAGATAGGGCACATTAGAAGTAGGCTGAGGCTATTAGAGAGTTGGACTATGGGTAGATCCATTTCCATGGGGGAAGAGTGGTGATAGGCAATATTCATAGAATATTTAGAAAATTAATAATGAATGATAGTATAAAGGAGGCAGCATTCAGGGAAATAACACACCAGGGATGTACCAAGTCAACATGGATCATGATGTTGGAGGTGTTATTAATGTTAAAAAAGGAAGAAGCGAGGACATTATTAATGATAAAAAAGGATGGGGTGGCCTTTCGACACCAGTGTGGGTCGTCTAGTGGTGGTGACACTGAAAAGAAACTATTAGAGCTAGAGGAAGCTTATTGGAGAGAAATTTTTGACATAGAAAAAAATTACAGGGTGGAGCAGCTAAAGATAGAAAAAAATCTTTGAGCAATATATCAAGGAAACAGCAGTACAGATGAAGAAAAGGACAGAGGCTTCATGTCAGCCTGAGCTAGAGGAAAGACAACAGAGGAAAGAGCAGAAATGTCAGGAGAAGGTTGTGAGTCCAAAGATGGAGAAAGTTGTAATTTTTGAGACCCCAAAGATAGATCAGAAAGAAAAGAGGGATAATGTAGATAGAATAGAGGAGTTGAACAAGCAAGAGAGTACAGAGGGTCAGATGTACCAGAGTATAGTAGAAACCAAGAAAGGTCAATGTGAGCAAGAGGTAATGAAGAAAGATATGAGGATAAAGAAAGCAGAAACAGGTGTTGAGATTAAGAAGGAAGAAATAGAGGTTATAAGAGAAACTATAGAAAGTGTGAGCCCACCTTCAGAAAAACTAGGAGAAATTCTTAAAATTGCCAATGAGAAAGAGGACATTGTGATGGGAAAGGAAACTAGTAAATTAATTCCATTCAGTGATGAAGAAATAGTTCCCATCATACCTGAAATTATGGAATCTTTAGGGAGAGCAGAAAAGATGGAAGTTGTAAGTGATGGAACAGAAAGATTAAAAGTTGATTTAGAAATGATTGGAGAAAGGGAAGAACTGCTTTCAGAAATAATCACTGAGGTAGAATACATTCCAACAAAAGTGATAGAAAAGACAGAGATAGTAATTCAAGCTAAATTACTAGGTGAAATAGTTGAACAAATAGAGTTTCACCAGGAAGAGAAAGAAACTGTGAAAGGACCATCTGAGCTAGAAATATTGAGTGGAATTGAAAAATTTAATATTGATCTGGAGGTTGGTAACAGTAGTCCCACAGTGAGATGGAGTGTGGCACTGCTGGAAGTTGAGTGTAGGATAGCATACCACTCTGGTAGGGAGTCCAGAATAGTATTGATAGATGTCCAGCAAAATTTAGACACATGAAATACCAACAGTTGGCAATGTTGACCAATACGGTAGGAAATTTGGACCAGAGGGATTTCAGAGACTTTCATTGCTGGCAGGGCAGATCCCCAGAATCCTTAGAAAGTAGGCAGCTGCTCAGACAGGAGCATAGGTTTATCCAAAGCAGTTATAGTAGGTTAGATGAAAATCAAACTGTGGCTCCTGTTCTGGAGAAGCATTGGTTTTGCTGTAAACCTTGGAGAACTATTGAGAAACCATTTGGCTGGTCTGATTTACATGCCAATCTTTCAACAGTGTTTCACAAGAAACTACCCAGATAATCCATCCTTTGGGTTTCTTTTACAGTACTTACCCTTCAATAAATGGGATCAACCCCTGACCAAAATATCATGTTACCAGCATATTGACAAAGGTAGAGATTGGTGTGCTGCCAAGATCAGATTTAAACCTAATACCCCAAGAGTGATGCGAAGGGGAAAACACTCATATATAAATATGAGGTGGAAAGATGAGATGGCAATAGCATTGAAATAAAATATGATAGTCATAGGAGTTTACTGTCCTCCTAGACTAAAGCCAGATATCAATCAACCCCCAGATCCTACCTAAACAATTATAAATATATGGATCAAACCCCTACCTTTTACTTGTATATTAAACTAACCAACCTTGGGGTTTACTAACAACATCTAATTACATTTACATTTGTTTTTTTTGTATCACTTTAGAAATATAGTTTTTATATATAAATTTATAGTATCTTATCAGTTTAGGAAGTTTTTTTCTGTTGTTTTATATATCCATTTCTAATCTAAGTTGTTTTTTTTGGGGTGGTGGTGGAGTGTGAGTGTAATAGATAAGCAAGGCTAGGAAGACTTTGAAATGTGTTATGATAAGATTAGAGTTTTGAATTTGGTTGTTTAAATGAAAACCAACATTTGATCATGGATCATTAATAATTCAGATTAAGTAAAGGCATTTTTTTATTTGTTTTTTTTTAAAGTAAGTTTGGGGATATGAAATGGTCAGTTTCATCCATCTGCCTGTTTCACTTATTTTACCCACATATCTATCTATATGCCAGATTTAAACCCTCCCAGAGTACCCATTTGAATAACATTAAATAACCCTCCCAGAATACCCATTTGAAGAACATTAAATTATTATATATCATGTATATATATGTGAGTAGTATGTCTGTAGTTTAATCGAATATGTATAGATTACAGATATGTACCAATTTTATAAATATTTTTAATTTAGGAAATATTTTAGTCTAAATTATTTATGTTAATGGTATATATATATATTACAGATATGTATATTCATTTTATAAATGTTTCTAGTTTAAGAAATATTTTAGTTAAATTATTTAGCAACTTTATTGTTGTATTATTGAAATTGTGTACGCATATTTCCTGTTATTCTGCATTTATTCGGCCACATATGGTTATAAAATGCTTTCTACTAATTACGAAGGTAATTTTGTCAAAATAACATTTGATTTTGTAAACAGATTTAGTCCTAAAATAGTCCTAAAATAGCATGGATGTTATTTAAAATATAAAATGTTAACAACAAAATAAGCAGGAAAACAGAATCTAAATTACTTTGTTATCACTAAAATTGTTTTCTAAATAAATGAATGAGTTTTTCTACCGGTTGTAATAATTAAATGTTTTGCTAAAATAATTAAATGGATTTCTCAGCTACGTAGAGAAATAACAGGTGGACAGAGTTCCAAAGGTATAAATATTTAATGTTTTATTAACAAAGATCAGATCATATATATATATATTAAGTGAACTGTAAGCCAAATCCACATTGGTTTCACCTTAAAATGTTTGAGTAGGATGGTGACAGATCACCTCTCGGCCCTTAGCCGGGGAATGGAGAACTTTGGTCCAATGAAACCTAATGCCATAACCAGCAAAAGTAGCCCAGGGAAAATCTCTATTAACTGTGCATCATCATCAAGTGTCAACTTATTATCGTCCCAAGTGCTTCAAAACTAACTGCAATGGAAACAGCTAAATGGTAAATTTTTCTCAGAGCTCTGTTTATAAACTGTCATTTTCATTTCTTTCTTTTAAAAGCTAGCTATTCATTAAATCTGTCTTTTACCAACACCTTTACTCAAACCTACAAAGAAGATTGTTAAATGCTAAGTCTTGCCTGATTGTAAAATGCTAAATCTTGCCTGATTGTAAAATTTGAATTCTCTTTTATAATGTAAAACCTGAATTCTCTTTTAAAATGTAAAACTCCTAATAACCTATTTTAAATGTATAATTTTCTGCGGTCTTTTTATTCCTATTTCTGAATCTATTCAATTTATTCTACGATTTTATCATTTTAATATAATATGTGTATTTAGTATGCCAAATGACTCGAAACCGCAAGTATTTATAAATGTAATTTTAGCTTATCGATTTGCGACGATAATTTCAAATCTTCACTATAATTTAATATTAAATAATTGAATTATCATTCTTCATTCTCACTCGCTGTTTCGAGATCATAGTATTTTACTGATTAAGTTTTGGGTATCAATATTACAATAATCAGTAATCTACTTATTTTGTGTAGTTTGCTTAATTTTAGTTATGAATTATAACTATTTATATATATATAACTCGTATATCATCGGAACTAGCCACAGAAATATTCTCAAAGCATATTTTAATGTTTATTCGTAATTACCCCGCAAATATGCTTTATCCTCCTTAGATTTATTTATGTTGAGACGTAGGTGATAATATTAACCTAGGTTACTAATTAATTTAGTCCCTTAATAGTATATTTAAAATACTAAATTTGAGAGCTGGATTATATAGATATGCAAATAGACACTATCTAATTTTAAGGCATGATAATGTAATTTTACACGATTGCGTTATATATAGTTATAAGTTGCGGATGTGTCCTTACAAGTACGCAAGGTATGCTTATCAGCTTGCTACATGATTCTCGATGATGTGCTGGCAGAGGTCACTCTCATCCACTTTAGTTCAGGTTCAAGAACACTTTTAGAACTAGGGCACAAGGACTTAAATAATTCATAATGCTTATCTGACTACCTGAACTACTAATGTTCTTATTTGTGGCAAGTTGAGCAGTCTTAGGGCAAACCTGAGTCTTTGGAGACTGAAGCCTGTGAATAATGACCCATTCACACCTTTTTGCTTAATTAATATTTTAATATGTACCATAGAGGATATAGGTAAACCTATCATAAGCCAATTTTCTCTCCCTACATCCTAATCTAGATTAACATGCCAACCTGCGTATCTCTGGGCCTAATTATATGCTCGATTTAACTTTGTATTAAATAGACGCCATAGGAGCATTATGATAGTTAGTTCTATAGCTTTGGTTATAAAGTTCCGCATGATCTAGCAGACCACAAAAGGGCTAGATAATTGGCACATTAATTAATATAGGCATGAAATTCCAATACCGCACTACACATTATACGCTTATAATGAGATATATAACATGAATCTCAGCAGTTATCTAATGCCTGTGAGCGTTATCTCTCATGTTCCCACCACATAATTTGGAATGTTTTGATTTATTGTTTGCTATTGTTTTATTAAATTAATAATATTTAAAATTATAACTCGTTTGCATATTTTATTGTCCGTGAATTCATTTTATCCAACTCTATATTTAATTACACATAC
The DNA here is from genome assembly GCA_028023455.1 of Epiperipatus broadwayi. Lineage (NCBI taxonomy): Eukaryota > Metazoa > Onychophora > Udeonychophora > Euonychophora > Peripatidae > Epiperipatus > Epiperipatus broadwayi. The sequence goes on from JAQFVV010001498.1 coordinate 34,072, forward strand.
ACTATTTCATATATATGTAGATCAGTCTGTTAAGTTCTATAATTAATTACTTAGCCATATGTGTATATATCTGACCAAGTCAATGATAAATTAGTTAAATTATGAGTCTTTTCTTCTACCAGGAGTGACTGCTGGACCGAGAGTAAATTGAGTGTCTGTGTATGTTGAGGAATGTCATCCATAGGGTATTAAATCATTGATCAGAGGTGAAAGGATTGAATGTTGGTTAGATTCTGGATCACAGCATCTGGATTTGATCAGCTTTAGTGTATTTTGCTTATGTTCTAGATTTTGTTACGTGGAGGGACAATTCTTACCATTACAATAGTAAAAATAGTTTCAATCAGTGGTTTATCTTTTCAGCATCAATCCACTTCAACACTGCTTCTAGAGTTAAGGCTTAGAATAGAATTGCTCTAGTTGTTTGTTTCTGACCTATTTATACCCCAATTGCAGTTGTTCACACTTATTACTGTACTGGATAGATATTTTCCAAACAATACATTTATTAAGTGCTAATTACAAAATTTAACATCTGTTTATTTACAACCTGTTTATTGATAAACATTTTCTTTATCCTTTCACAATATATTATAGCTATATAATTCTATAGATATTTTTTAATGATATTATTTGATAATTAAATGAACAAAAGAAAAAAAGTTTTTCCCTCTATTTATTTATATTAGTGTGACAGTCAGATGATGTATGTTGGTTTAACCCAGTTCGAATACTAGGTGAAAGTACCTCGAGGCCATCCATACGTGAGATATTAAATCAAGAATACTATGACCTCTGCCCTATTTGCCTATTCTCAAAGCTAATTACGAACAAACAACATTATCTGAAACACACACAAATTATTTCCCACCGGCCACAAAGCTTAGCAACAGAAGTAGAGACATGGATGGGAACACCTATGGAGCTAAATAGTTAAATATGCATAAAAGTGCTATGAAAAATGTGTTTTGCATGCCCGGATCATTGGAAAAGCAAACTAAAGCATTACAATAAAATTAGAAAACTCAAGCTATTTTAGTTAAATAATATGCTTAATTAACAACTTTAAAATATGAATAATGATTTAATGGCCTCCGCTATTCCCCTAAATTAATGAAAACTAATTAGACAATAAAAACAGATTAATATGTTTGCAGTCTAAATCTTTTCTTCCCAATTTTATTAAAATTGTCAATGCGACTCTCCTCGATAAAGTACAATAATAAAAATCTTTCACAAAACATTTTTTTAATTGCTTTGCACTAAAACAGAGTTTAAACATTATTTAAAACGTATATAGCTAAATCTGATATACGTAATAAGCCAGTGGCAGACAAAAGAGGCATTATCGAGGAGATCAAGTTGGCAAACAAAGGACACTTACTGGTAGGGAATTTAGAAACAAATAAAATTGGAAAGATATTTTAAATGAAAAAATTAACTTTTAAGCTTAACCACAATGGACTACAAATATATATATACATGTTAGTAATGAAGAATAGCGAAGGAAAAAGGTTAAATATAGATAGATGATCACACAATATATATCTAAGACTAGTCTAATAAAAAATGGTTACATTACAAATATAATTAAATACAACAATTAATAATATAATTCAATTAAGAAAGGTATGAACAAAAGGGTTGAAAGTAAATAGTTCACTGGAGGAGAGATATGATTACCGTCCTGGTTCCTTGATCATGTTTCCTACAGCATCCGTGGCTTGATCCGACCATCAGTAGGTATTTGTCTGGACAAGGAAAGTGGAAATAAATAGCATGCTTTTATGAAAAGTCCTACAGACACGGCACAGAGTTTACATGACTATTGAGTGGATACTAAGGCATTTTGATGGTATTTAGGAACCTCGGCGATAGGCAAAGCTATTTATTTGCCTAGCCAAGCATAGTAGAATCCATCAAATTCATATGACGTTTAGCTTGAGTATGTTCAAACTTTTCCATGATTTTGAAGACGACAGTTGTCTACCTTTTTGGAATAAAATCTCCACAAGCAAAATCTGAAAGAGTTCTCCATAGAGAAATCTGAATGCCAGCAAGAAAACTTTGAAAACAGCAAGAAAACTTTGAATAACTTTTTCTTTTGTTTTCACTTCTATTTATACCCTCTTTGTCAGCTACCTTCTATTGTTTGTATGATCTTAGATAAGCCCACCCCCACTCCTTGTTTCAAGGTAACATTTTCTAAAAATAACTTTTACTTTTTTCTTCTAAATTTCTTTCTTTAAACTTTGAATTTTATTAATTAAAAAAGAAAGAGAAGGCCACCTTTAATTTGCCTTGAATGGGCTAATTAATTAAAAATATACATTCTTTTAAAAAATGTTGGCGGGCTTATCTCAAAATCAAATCATAATAAATATTTGAACAAGATTTAAAAGGAAAAATACATTCTTATTTCTTTTAATAAAATAAGCATTTTATTTCAGCAGAATTTTGCATTAACTCATATATATATACGCTTGACGTATATATATGTTTGACTAATAGATTTTACAAGTAATTTTTATTAACAGAAATCTAATCTTAGAATGGAATTTATTTAACAAAATATTTAAATGCAATACAAATTATATAAACATAATTAATTTTAGCTTTAATGCAAAATCCTGCTGATATTGGACTATAAACTTAATTCAGGTCTATAATACTAACCAAGTCTATAGAAGGCTGTGAAGCATGGATCGGACTTCAGATCCATTGCTTCATTAGTGATAAGACAAAACTTTTTTTTACTAACTTTGAAAAATCGATGATAACTTTTAATTTTAGTAATCCCAAATTTTCAATATGATATTTAGATTTGCCTGCCATTCAATTTACTACAAAAATGTGCATGTTATTTATTTAAATATCCATTCAGGAGGTAGATCAGGAAGGGGCACAAATACTTTAAATTATTTATAAACTATACAATTCAAAATTCTTGCATGCATCAAAACTTTTTTCTCTTCCTTTACATAATACAAATTATTCGAATGTTTTAAACTTAATCCAATGTAACTGTCCATTATAAAATATTTAAAACTAGGATTAAAATGTATAAAGTAATTTTTCTTTTAATTTTTTAAACCAGTTTATTAGAGTGACATATATGTTGTATCTAATACATGTACACATACACATACAGCAATTTATACATGTATTACTCACTTTATATGTGTTTTTTTATTAAACATTATATATATATAAAACAAACTAACCAAAAGAAATACATATAAAAACAAAAAAGACTTATAAATCCAATAAATAATATTATATTTCAACCAGAGGACTGGTTTTCATCAGAAAGAAAAAAAATACACAGTAAAATGGCGATAATCAAAAATTACAGATTTGGTAAAAGATTAAAAATTTAACAACCCCCCCCCCCCTGATTGGTCACAAAATCTAACACAGAATATCTACCCAATCAGTGACAAAATTCAAACAAAAAAAGAAAAAAACTACATTCCCTCCTAATCAAGCTTAAATTCTATTTAAATTAAAATAAGTATAAAAATAAAAAAATAAAAAATCCAAAATTAAAAATTAAAATATACATATGTGCATACATACAAAAATTAGACTATGCTCACATACAAAAAATAGCTGTGCTCACATTAATATTCATTAAAAACTAAAATACTTATACATTTTAATCAAAAATTATAGTTAGTGCAAAGTACAATAATTTATAATAACTAATTATTTATTTATATACCAATTAAACACAGATATTAAACATACATACAACCAATCTTTACATAAAAAACCTCATATAAGAAAATTTTCACATAAAAAACTCACATATAGAAATCATTTAGGAGACCAGGTAACCCAGAGATGTAATAGTTCCAGTGTTTAAATTCAATCCATGTGGTTATAAGGTCTTGAATGTAAAAATAAAAAAACTCTCCTTTTGTTTCCTCTCCCTTGTAGAAGAAAAACCTTCCTGAAGAATCACTACTTTTAAATCATCAATTAAATGATTTGGTAAGTTAAAATGTTTTGAAATCGGTCTATCTTTATTCTTATGCAAAATGTCAAATCTATGATTAGTCATTCTGACATGTAAACTATTTGCTGACTCACCTATATACTGGTTATAACCGAATATTGGTGAAACATTTTAACATATTACAGTCCACAGATTATTTAAAATCTATTTTTTCTGATCCACCTAAGGTTGTATATCGAAAACATAGATCACTTAGAGATATTCTTGTCAAAACAAATTTTATTAGTAGTTCTGTACAGGTAAAAGGGTGTTCTCCATGTGAGGATAAAAGATGTTTTACATGTAAACATATTGTTGTGACAAAAGTGGTCTTTAGTACTAAGAATCGTAATTTTAAATGGTATATTCCTAATTATGTTACATGTAAAATTGTTAATTTGATATATTTGATAGAGTGTAGTAGATGTTTAAACCAGTATATAGGTGAGTCAGCAAATAGTTTACATGTCAGAATGACTAATCATAGATTTGACATTTTGCATAAGAATAAAGATAGACCAATTTCAAAACATTTTAACTTACCGAATCATTCAATTGATGATTTAAAAGTAGTGATTCTTCAGGAAGGTTTTTCTTCTACAAGGGAGAGGAAACAAAAGGAGAGTTTTTTTATTTTTAAATTCAAGATCTTAGAACCACATGGATTGAATTTAAACAGTGGAACTATTACATCTCTGGGTTACCTGGTCTCCTAAATGATTTCTATATGTGAGTTTTTTATGTGAAAAATTTCTTATATGAGGTTTTTTATGTAAAGATTGGTTGTATGGATGTTTAATATCTGTGTTTAATTGGTATATAGATAAATAATTAGTTATTATAAATTATTGTACTTTGCACTAACTATAATTTTTGATTAAAATGTATAAGTATTTTAGTTTTTAATGAATTTTAATGTGAGCACAGCTATTTTTTGTGTGTGAGCATAGTCTAATTTTTGTATGTATGCACATATGTATATTTTAATTTTTAATTTTGGATTTTTTATTTTTTAATTTTTATTTTTATACTTATTTTAATTTAAATAGAATTTAAGCTTGATTAGGAGGGAATGTAGTTTTTTTCTTTTTTTGTTTGAATTTTGTCACTGATTGGGTAGATATTCTGTGTTAGATTTTGTGATCAATCAGGGGGGGGGGGTTGTTAAATTTTTAATCTTTTACCAAATCTGTAATTTTTGATTATCGCCATTTTACTGTGTATTTTTTTTCTTTCTGATGAAAACCAGTCCTCTGGTTGAAATATAATATTATTTATTGGATTTATAAGTCTTTTTTTGTTTATATATATATATATATAGCTTAGTTACATCCATATATAATTAGCAATACAATTATGCCAATGTTTCAGTTGGATTGTACCTGCCATCAGTGGTGCAAGAAACATTAGTTTAAAAACTACCATAGGTACATTAAAAAAGAAGAAAAAGATAAAAAACTACCATAGATACATTGGAAAAAAAAAGGAAAAGATAAAAATAAGAGTTATTAAAATGTGAAAATGGGAAGTAGCAGTAGATGAAAATATTGGTATAAAATCAACAGATATTTGGTTAATGAGTTTCAAACTTTTTTCCAAATGAAGATAATTTATAAGTACCATTATTATTTATTGATACAGGTAGCTTTCTTAAGGATCTTGATGACTTCTCTGATTTTGATTTAGTGAAGAATGTTACATCTGAATAGAATTCTGAAGTTGGTAAAAATGTATATTTTAAACTAGTATCCATTATGCATAATAACACTTATGATAATAATGAGTGTGATTTAACTACATTAACATGTGCAACTTTTCTAACACCGATGTGACCATGAGTACAACTAAAGAAATAATAAGTTCCACAAATGCCACATGGAATTTTATAAATTCTCTCAGCCTCAAGAAGGATTAATTTCTTAAACCTATACAAAATATTACCATTTTTTTGATTAATTCTCTATGATGTTTTTGTGTTCAACATTTGAGAACACATCCATTGTTATTTATAATTCCTTTTATATAACAAACATAATTTTAATTCCTATTGTTTTTTAATTCTCTTGCTAATTATATACAAATGAAACTGGACTATAGATGTTTCATATTTATCACTCTGAATATCTTCATTTTAACAAACGATGGCATGCATATATTAATAGAAAACAATCAACTGTTATAGTTTCAATGGGACTACTTGTGTTTAAAAACAAAACTTAAAAAATGCATAAATCTAGTTTATATAGTAATAGAATGCAATCAAATGCTACAGTTTCAGCAGCATTATCTGTATTTGAAAAACGCAAATCTAAATCACACAACTTAAGTACATGAGTCAGACATGGGTTTTTTTAAATTCAGGTAGTGCTGTTGAAAGCATAGCATTTGGTTGTATTCTATTACTATATCAGTTTCATCTAGAGTTATGCATTTTTAAATTTACATGTATGTATGAATGAAAAGTTTATGGTAATTTTTTATTATTCAGTTTCAATAAAATTGGAAAGACAATTCTTATTATATCTTGTTCTGTCACTATTTTTTGAAAAAATTTAATTTTCTATTTTCTTTCATCTAATGTATTTTGATTTTTGAAAATTGATTTTATTGCTATTATCAGTAATTAAATAACTTTTTTTGTTTAAATTTAATTTCTTTTCTAGTTAAATAACCACTTGCTGTGATTGATTTAATAGTTTTCTTAAATTGCATATTCACTTTTTTTTTGATTAAATAATGCAAATTTTATATTTTATTTACCTGATATTTATTTCTTTGAATAATGCCATATGTGAATTGTTATTGTATTTCACAAATAAAATATTAGTTGGTAGTCCAACTGAGACAAAGATAGTTATATGGAGATATTTCAAATTATCGTAAAATCATTTTTTTTTGTAATCCTGTTTTTTTTCATTTCTTTCATTACTTTTAATTAACAAAAATTGATACAAACCTTATGGTTCAAATTGATTTCAATGTGTGTTGTTTTTGACCACAACTCTAAATAGCAATCATGTAAATAACATACAATCCTGAAAATAAGTATTAAAGTATAAATAGACTGAAAAAAGTTTAACTGACATTCGTTAAGCTAGTAAAGATAATTTATCAAGACTTCATAACTTAGTATTCTACAATAACAGTTAATACTTAAACATTACAATGAGCTCATAGAGTTTACAAAATAAAAATAAAGCTGGCGCAACTTGTATATCTAGGTTAATTTTTGAAGATTCCCATGTTGAAGTCAATACTACCTTGCGGAATTTCTAGTCTTCATTTTATTCACTATTCATTGCTTAGGATTCATTCAATATTTTTAGCAGAGTATTTTCTTTTTTTACTTTATGTTTTGCTCAAGCTTGTTGTTTTTATAAGTTTTATATTCTTAAAATTAATTCCTAATTTGAAATCTCTTATCAAATTAAAATCTTAAATTGTTTTTATTTACATAAAGTTTATCTTGTTATCTTAATTTTAAGATCGTAAGCATTTTTTATATTTAATAAACACGAGACGTCTATCTAATTTACATTTATTAAATTTCATATTAACAGTTGTCTGGAATTTATTATTTCACTGTCCAGTCTGTGCATTGTATTATTTTTATGTAGCTGATGACGGATAAACAAAATTAAAAGTAAAAGTGGAGGTAGGCAAATTAAAAATACAGACTTAGTTAAAATGCTTTAAAAATGATTAATAAAACAATTTAATGAATAACGACAGTGTTGTCAAGCGTTGGTGGCCTAATGGTTAGCATAGCTGCCTTCCAATCATGGCCCGGGTTCGCTTCCCGGCCAATGCATTTGACACATAAAAAAAACAACAGTGTTTCAGCATTAATATATATTAAATTATTTTGCTTTAAATAAGTACAGCTATATCATAAATCATAATTTAGACTTGTACGATCTATACCCTAGTCTGCAATTTTGTACATTTAGGGGTAGAGCTTAGAGGCAAAAATATTGACTTAATAAAAATATCAAAAATATATTAACAACTATTAAATCATTCTTCTTTATTGCACTAAATATATCTGTAATAACCGATCAAACACTAATGCAACGGTTACTACAGAAAATTGCAACGCCCTCTAGCTGTAGTAAAAACAATTTTTTTTCGGTAAAAAATCGCCTTATGCTGCGGTCAATTATTGTAGTCTATTAAAATAAGAACTACAACAATTGTTGCATTGAGGTTTAATATTGAATATTACATATATATATATACAATTATTTGTAACAAATACTTTTTATTTACCTCAAATAACAGCGGTTATTTCCTAATATTATTTTGCACTTCAAAAATTAAGATCATTTCTCATTATTATTTACAGTCTAATTATCAGTGCATTTAGCATCTACTACATTGACATTTCTTAAACCTCTATTCTAAACAAATTATTCATTACTTTAGTTATTGTTGACCTTTTTTAAAAATTCATTATATCTACATATTTCTGCTAACTAATGAGGGTGCATTTTTGATTTCATGGGTAATGACTTGTTAATGTATTTAGTGTTTATAATGAGAAATTTGAATTTATTAATACTATGTATTGCAATGAATATAATATATGTGTGTATGTTAACCAAAGATATAAAGGAATAGAAAATGGCTATATTTTCAAAGAATTAAAATATTTGTGGGCTTAAAAAAAACAACCCATAATTATTTTGAGATTGCAAAATATTTTGTTTTTTAAAACTAATCTACTGAAGGAATTTTATGAATAATATAATGGCTTTCAGTACACTGCTCTTACATAAGGTGGGGACTGATTTCTATTCACTTTAATACCTTGTGGAGGGATGTAATCAAAAATTTATGGCCAAAGGCATATGGAAAAGATATATGATCCCAAGATGCACCTTTCATGCTGAATCAGTATTCATCTGTTGGTCTAGATCACAATCTCTTGCACATATATCTATCATTGTTCACTATATGAAGAAAGCCAATGACTACAGTTTAATTAATATCAAAGTTACTGCCCTCACAACTTTGACACAAATCCTTCACAAGATGTTGAAGGCCAGTCTCAAGGTTGCACTACACAAATATTATTCATTAAGTGGATAATTTTTAGTCTAATAAATGACTAATACAAAATATTAATGTATTGAAAGAATTAGCTGGAAGTTAATTTAAAAAGTAAAGAAAAAAAGTAGAATTAAGTTTTTTGGTCTTATTTTTGGGTAAGCAAGATTGGAATGGAAAGCCTTATCAAATTTGGGGAATAGAAAATGGGAAGTGGAGAAAGTTAATTTGGTTTCCTCATTCAATATATGCTCAAGCAGTCCTAATCATAAAGCAGACTTAATCATAAAGATGTTTTTTATCATCTACAATAAAATGTCTGAATAAGAAGCCAAAAAAACTAATCTTTCTTTGGAACTCATATGAATGATATTTTCAGCCTTTATTAAGTTTCTATTACAAAAGCTAAGTCAGCCTGAAAAATACTTCATCAAGCTAAGGAATAAATTATGTAGAAAGGCTGAAATGCAATGCAACTAAATCTGTTGTTGATCAAACCTGAAAAGTTCAAGTATCAATTTATACATATTATGCTAGCAGAACTTACTTTAAATTGATGAACCTTTTTAAAAACAAATTCACTAAGTATTTAGAAATAAATTGGGTTAATAAAATAAACTTTTAGGGATTTATTTTTGTCAAACTTTTATTACTTGAGAAATTATAGTTTATTAATAAAATCGTTAATATGCAAAATAACACTCAATATTGTAAGTGAATTACTACTGCATTTATAATTTTGATATATATATATATATATATATATATATATATATATATATATATATATATATATATATATATATATATATGGTACAAATTGCTATTTAATATTGTATATCATTTAAATAAAAAAGAGAACCCGATCTTTAATTATTTTTTTTTGTAATATAGTGAAAGTTTAATTTTTCTTTTTTTTATATATAATTTAACTAAAATAAATTCAATGTTGGAAAGTGCATACTGAATAATTGATTCAAATGGTGAAAGGAAATTTCAAAAGTAAAAGATTGCTATCAGAAATGACTTTCTGATAGTAATTAAAACTGGCGGAAATTCATAACGAGAAAAGAGACTTTGTAATAAAAATATGAGAAATAATGTAAAAGTTTATAAAATAGAACAAAAAGTGAAAGGAATATGCACAGAACTTCTAAAAAGAATCTGTGGATATAAAAGGAGCTGACAGGTTTGAAAAGGGTCTTTGTCTTGGTGTTCCAGAGAGTGTTGAGCAATTTGAAGTACCTTGTATTTTTTTTTATATAAAAAATTAATAAAATGTGTTCACTTAGATACAAACTGTAACCACTCTCCATGAGTGAGTAGAACTCTATCATTTGCCAACACTTTCTCTTGAGAAAAATCACCTAGATCATCGTCTGACTTTACCTAAATATTGTTCGGAGATTTGGAAGGAGTAAAACTAAAAAAAACTACTGCGGACTACTCACTGAAGGAATTGGATATTGGAGGATCAATGATCTACTTAAATATCAACTTACCGGTAAGTTAATGGCCACAACTTTATATAATGCTTTACAAACTGAGATGTGTATGAAATGTTGATCCCATAATTTTTTGATATAAAGATTGCGAACTGAGCAGTATATGAACTGTTACCACAGAAAAATAAGACACAAACTAGCTATTACTTCAATATTTGAATCAAGTTATTAAATTCATAGTGCACAATACTTTCCAATATTATAATTTTTCATTTATCATAAATATTAAATCTTTGTTATTAACATAACTTTCATTGTACGTGCATAAATTTAGAGGTATTATATTTAAGTTTTAGTTTTGATTATTTAGAGTCAAATGAGAGTATAAATTACCTTTGCTAAGTAGATTTATTTTCTTAATTAAGTCAAAGGGGAACATCTTTTATTACTTTACGAGTTACCATTGTTTGACGCAGAATCAATGAGTCTAAGTGACTCTGGCGCCCTCATTTATAAATAAAAAACTGATTCAGCTTGCAATTGTACTCGCAACAATTCTAGACTGAGCTGATCAGGACAGATAGTTATGTTTTTAGAATAATAACGAAACGTTTTTCTTTTTTTTGAAATAAAAATATGAAACATCTTTCTTTTTCTTTTACATAACTTGATCAACTTGCACAGGTTATATGCATATAGAGGCCTAACAAGGCGGAAAACGTTATAATGATGACCCAAGTCAGGCTTACAAAAAAAACCATGACCTGAGAAAATTTAAAAACGGCATAAAATTGAGAATTTAATATCTGTTGCTGGAAAATAAATATGACCACAAAGAGTGCGCAAGTCTAAAAAGTTATTGCATATGATTACAAAAGTTTTTTTTAAAGAGTAGGATAAGAGTGTAGGATTTTAAATAAGATTATATTGAAACAAACTAATAGCGATAAATTAAATAATAAATAAAACTGATCAAAGGCTAGTAATGATGGTAAAGGTAGAGAGGGATGGGAAATTATATGGTGATAAAAGAGAGGGGTGTCGGTGAACGAATTTATTAGCAAAGCAAAATAAAATATTGAATTTATATTGTAACAATTGATGAAGTTAAGATTTTGTTTACTATAGCAAAAATAAACAACACGGCCATATATGAAATTGAGAAGTAGTAAAAATATACAAAATATGGCAGAAGGTGAGAAAAAATTGAAAGAGGGCATGGAACCCTTCATAAGAAAACTATTACATGAATTCAAAATAGAATTCAAAGAAGATATCAAGAAAGAAATGGCAGAGATGGTCAGAGAATTAAAAAAAGAAATAAAAGAACCAGTAAAAAAAAAGGAAAAAGAGAAGAAATAAAGTAATCAGTAGAACAACAGAAGAAAAGAGGATAGATAATCCTATTTGTGAGTGGGACGGTGAATCAATTAAATACACGTCTCAAGAATGCCCAAAGGTTGTTTTGCAAATAAACAATATCAAGGTAGAGACATTGTGGGATTCTGGCAGCCAGATATCAGTAATGTCAAAAATGATGTATGAATGCATGTGGAGCCAACCCATAGAGATACCAACTCTACAAGTGAAAAGCACACAAATAACATTGGCAAATAATAAAAAGGCACTATTGGGCTCGAAACATGTTTGGGTGCAAATTAAAATAGGAGATAAAATTATACCCCACATGCTATTAATTCTAAAAGGGTTGGTACCATATTGGGGTCAGACTTTATGCACAAAACTGGGTATGTGATCAATTATAAAGATGAAAAGATTATTTGTGAAGGGGAAGAAGTGGAGTTTGGGTCATGGATGAGAATGAATCAGCAAAACGTATGTAATATGGAGGTTGAGATAGAACATCCTTCAATAGAGGCATGGATTGATGAGATAATAAATGAAGTGAAGGAAGAATGGAAAGAGAACCTAAAAGAAGTTCTAATTAAATATAAATCAAATTTTTCAGATAAACTTGGGGTTATTAAAGGGTATGAGCACAGGATCAAGGCTGCTGACAGTACACCATACTAGGCAAGATCATACTCTGTGCCACACTAATATAGATCTGAGGTAGAGAGAGAGTTAGCTAAAATGGAGGAATGGGATATTATCACTAAAGGTTCATCAGCATATAATAACCCATTGGTGGTTGTAAAAAAAGATGGGGCCTAAGACTGTGTTTGGATGCCAGGCAATTGAACAAGATTACATGGCCAGATCAAAATGTTCCACCTCCAATTAATGAGTTGGTAAATAAATTCCAGGGAAAAATATATTTTCCACGTTAGATCTGATTGCCAGCTATTGGCAGATCAAGTTACACCCTGCTGACCAGAAGTACACGGCATTTCGATATAATGGTATATCATACCAATTTAACAGAATGCCTTTTGGTCTCAAGAATAGTGGAGCAGGCCTGCTAACATGTCTTGACTGTGTACTGTCCCCTGAGATCAAAAAGTTAATCACTATCTACATAGATGATGTGATTATTGCATCTAATAACTCTCATGAGAACTTATAACATCTCAAGTTGTTTCTACAAGAGTGCAATATGAAAGATATTCGCATTAATTTACAAAAAAGCTGTTTAGCAGCAGAAGAAGTGAATTTTTTAGAGCACTTAATTAATGCAAATGGAATCAAAGCACACCCTGACAAAATCCAGGCAATACAAGATTTTTCAGCCTTTCGAACACCAAAACAGATGAGATCATTTTTGGGGCAGTGTAATTTCTACAATAAATTTTACAAAAACTTTGCTTCAGACATGGAGCCTCTGCTGCAATTATTACATAAGGGAATGTCATGGAAATGGATGGAAGAGCATGAGACCAATTTTAGGGTTATTAAAGAGAAGTTCCTTAGCCAAGTGATGCTGGTTTACCCTGACCTAAGGAAACCATTTATTGTTCAGGTAGACAGTAATGGGTATGGGTTAGGTGCAGCTCTTATGCAAGCTCAAGAGGATGGTAGCTTGGGCATAATTTATTTTGTCAGCAGCCTTGGCTGTGGTGTGGGCATTTCAGAAGTTCTGCCAATTCTTGATAAGATCAGAAACGATTGTTAAGACAGATCATAAGAGCCTGGAATTCTTAAGCCACAATTATTTAACAAATAATAAGCTAATCTGATGGAGTCTTTTTCTCCAGGAGTTCAATTATTCCATCAAGTATTGTAAGAGCACTTAAAATGTGGTAGCTGACACATTGAGGTGGAACATTGTTCCTGATACCCAGGACCATCTGCAGATGGAAGATATCTGTTTGGCAAGTGTAGAAGTAGAAACAGACACTGTAATAGAAGAAGGATTGAGACATTTAGGAAAGGTACAATGGCAAACCCTACCTACAAGAAAATTATTGACCAACTAGAAGACAAAGATAAAGTGGAAAAAACAGCAGGTACTAATGCTGGTGAGAGATACCACCTGGAAGAAGGGATCCTGTGGTATATCACTGACTTGCAAAAGGATCAGTGGAAAATGATTATACCAGAGAGTTTACAGGAAAGTCTTATTGAGTACACCCATCATTTGTATGGGCACTATGGTGTAAATAAAGTGGAAGGCTTATTGAGGACATGCTTCCATTGGCTGAATATGAGAGCACAGGTCGCCAGGATAGTAAGCTCATGCAAAATGTGTCAGAAGACAAAACCAGAAAACAAGTCATATCAAGGTCCATTGAATCCTATCATCCCTAAGAAACCAAATGACCTGGTGGCTGTTGATTTCTATGAACCATTGCCAGCTTTTGGGGAAATGAAATATCTACTAGTAGTATATGACCTTGTTTAAAATGGATGTCGGCATATCTGGTGACCCAGGCCAATACTAGGAATTCATACGAGCCCTTGAGGTACGATATTTTAAAAGGGTAGGCAGACCAAAAGCTATTTTGTCAGACCATGGTATGTCTTTCACATCTTATGATTGGCAACAGTGGATAGAGAGGATGGAGGTAAAGCACATATTATCATCCATACGAAATACTGCAATCCAACCCTTGCGAGTGGGTGATGAAAGAGTTGGGATGCTTCTTCAGGGTATATACTGTGTCCAACCATAGAGGATGGGTAAAACAACTCCCAAGGGTGTTAAATTTCATAAATTGGACTCATAATAAATCTACATGATTTGCACCTGTAAGACTTCAATTTGGACAAGCGGTACCTTGATTATATAAATCCACATTACCCACTAGTCCAGAAAACATTGATTAAAGGAGAGATCATGAAGAAGCAAGAAAAAAATTGGAACACTGTGCCAAGATCCAGACCCTGCGGAAAGGAGGCCTGACCAATAAGTTTAAAACAGGGGATACAATATGGGTCAAAATGAACCCTGTGAGCCAAACTGGGAAGCATATTTTTAAAATGTTCCAAAATTTGTATGAGGTACCTTATCAAATCAGCCAACACGATGGTCCCAATGCTTTGACTTTAGAGAATGGTGAAGGAGAAAGGGGTACCTAAATGCTAGGTCACTGAAACCGTATAAGACTAGGACGTGGGTTAGAAGTACTCCATAAAGACTTATTAAGAATAAAATTAGTTCAAACCTCTATTTTTATTCTTGTTTCCCTGCCCCAGTGGTATTGTACCACCTATTTACATATGTGTGTATATATATATATGGTACAAATTGCTATTTAATATTGTATATCATTTAAATAAAAAAGAGAGAACCCGATCTTTAATTTTTTTTTGTATATAATGTTGTTTTAAGAAAAACGTACAGTGAAAGTTAAATTTTTCTTTTTTTATATATATAATTTAACTAAAATAAATTCAATGTTGGAAAGTGCATGCTGATTAATTGATTCAAATGGTGAAAGGAAATTTCAAAGGTAAAAGATTGCTATCAAAAATGACTTTGTGATAGTAATTAAAAATGGCAGAAATTCATAACGAGAAAAGAAACTTTGTAATAAAAAAATGAGAAATAATGTAGAAGTTTATAAAATAAAACAAAAGGTGAAAGGAATATGTGCAGAACTTCTAAAAAGAATCTGGGGATATAAAAGGAGCTGACAGGTTTGAAAAGGGTCTTTGTCTTGGTGTTCCAGTAAGGGTTGAGCAATTTGAAGCGCCTCATATTTTTTTTTATATAAAAAAATTAATAAAATGTGTCCATTTAGATACAAACTGTAACCACTCTCCATGAGTGAGTAGAACTCTATCATTTCTGACACTTTCTTTTGAGAAACATCACCTAGATCATTGTCTGACTCTACATAAATATTGATCAGAGATTTGGAAGGAGTAAAACTAAAAAAAACTACTGCGGACTACCCACTGAAGGAATTGGACATCGGAGGATCAATGACCTACTTAAATATCAACTTACTGGTAAGTTAATGGCCACAACTTTATATAATGCTTTACAAACTGAGATGTGTATGAAATGTTGATCCCATAATTTTTTGATATAAAGATTTGCGAACTGAGCAGTATATGAACTGTTACCATGGAAAAATAAGACACAAACTAGCTATTACTTCAATATTTGAATCAAATTATTAAATTCATAGTGCACAATACTTTCCAATATTATAATTTTTCATTTATCATAAATATTAAATCTTTGTTATTAACATAACTTTCATTGTACGTGCATAAATTTAGAGTTATTATATTTAAGTTTTAGTTTTGATTATTTAGAGTCAAATGAGAGTATAAATTACCTTTGCTAAGTAGATTTATTTTCTTAAAAAGGGGAATATCTTTTACTACTTTACGAGTTACCATTGTTTGACGCAGAATCAGTGAGTCTAAGCAACTCTGGCACCCTCATTTATAAATAAAAAACTGATTCAGCTTGCAATTGTACTCACAACAATTCTAGACCGAGCTGATCAGGACAGATAGTTATGTTTTTAGAATAATAATGAAACATTCTTCTTTTTTTTTGAAATAAAAATATCAAACATCTTTCTTTTTCTTTTACATAACTTGATCAACTCATGCAGTTTATATGCGTATAGAGGCCTAACAAGGCAGAAAATGTTATAATATATATATATTCTGTACTTAAACTGTATTAATATTTTATTAATATATTGGAAATATTGCTCTTTAACTATAATCCATTCTCTACCCAAGAGAGGAGATTATAATAATAATGAATAAAGTACAGAAAATTAAAATATTTGATAATGAGAGAGTATGTAATAGTGATCACAATTTCTTTAAAATAGAAATGGTTGATAAAGTGATGGAAAATAGTAATAAAAGTATAAAAGTTGAAGAAATCATGGAAAAGTTGGTTGAGGTGAATATAAGGACTGGTATGATGAAGTAGAAAAAGTGGCAAATATGCATTTAGGTGAAAATATTCAGAAGTATAGAAGAAATAGAAACGTGAGAGTTAGTTAAAAAAGCATGCAGAGAATTTAAGTCTGCTATTGAGACAAAGAGAATGAAAAAAATGGGAAAAGCATTTTTTTAAAAATGAAGTTGGTTAAAATAGATAATTATATATAGAGAATGAAATTAAATAGTAAATTGTTGGAGGATATTAATAAAAGTGGAAATGAAGGAAGTAAAAATTTTTTAAAATGCATTAAAAGAAGGAATGTAGGGGAGAGAGAAATAGTATTACTAGATGATGAGGGAATAGAGTGTAGCTCTAGAGAAGAATTAGAGAGAATCTTAAATAAGTATGTGATGGGTATAGAAAAGATGTTAGATGTGAAGGAAAGAGTGATAATAAATATGAAAGCATATAGTAATGAAAATGTTGGTTTTACAAAAAAATAATTGAATGAGGCAGGGAAAAAATTAAAAAGGGAAAGGCAAGAGGTTTACATGGATGGACAGTAGAGATGGTGATGAATTTAGAAAATAGGGCAAAATTAAATCTATTATTATGTTTTAACAAGATGGCACAGAAGAGAGAATTTTCAGATAATTGGAATAATACAAGAGTAAGATTATTACTTAAAGGAAAGGGTAAGGATCCTAAAAAGTTAAGCAATTATAGACCAATAGTGATACCATCAGTGTAATATAAAGTTTTCACATCAGTTGTGCCTGGTAGGGTCTCAAAATGAATGGAAGAAAATAATATAGTGGAAGAAATGCAAGGAGGTTTTTGATTGGATAGGCATATTTAGAAATAGTTTATTTGTAGTCACACAACTTATAGATATGAGTAGGAACACAGGTATATAATTATATATGGACTTATATAGATATAGAGAAGGCATATGATAGAGTAAATAGAAATAGATTAAGTTTAGTTCATTTGGGAATGGATGGAGATTTAGTGGATCTTATTAAGAGATTGTATGTAAATAATTATTATACATATTAATTAGTAAATATAGAATCAGTTAAAGTTAAAAATGGGGTTGGACCAAGGCAAGGATGCCCTATAACACCTATATTATTTTTGTTGTCTTTGATAGCAATGGAGAGAGTACTAATAAGACTAGAAAGAGGGGTAGATATACCATTAATAGGTGGAAAGGAAGTATATATTATCAGTTATTTTATTTGTAGATGATGTCTTCTTGTGCACAGAAAATAGGGAATATGTGAATGTTATGCTGAAGGTATGTGCAAGAGTGAGTAAAAACATGGGGATTAAATTTAGTGAAGAAAAATCAAAAGTAATAATGATACATACTGGGGAAAGAGAAGAGAAAGTATTTTTATTAGGGGATATAAAGTTAAATGTGGTGAATAGATATAACTATTTGGGAATTGTCTTAAGTAATCAGAGAAATTGCTTGGATGAATGGAAGAAAAAAATTGATAAATGAAGCAAAGAAAAGAAAGGGACTGATAAAAAAAATTAACAGTGTTTTCATATGTGAATGTTATGCTGAAGATATGTGCAAGAGTGGGTAAAAACATGGGGATTAAATTTAGTGAAGAAAAATCAAAAGTAATAATGATACATACTGGGGAAAGAAAAGAGAAAATATTTTTATTAGGGGATATAAAGTTAAATGTGGTGAATAGATATAACTATTTGGGAATTGTCTTAAGTAATCAGAGAAATTGCTTGGATGAATGGGAGAAAAAATTGATAAATGAAGCAAAGAAAAGAAAGGGACTGATAAAAAAATTAACAGTGTTTTCATATAATAAATATGATGTATCTAGAATTGTATGGGAATGGCAGTAGCAGGATTAACATAAGGTAATGATGCATTATATGATAGTAAAGAGGTGTTACATTACTTAGGAAAAGTATGAAGAGAAATATGAAGACATGCATTAGATGCAGGTGTGTGGATAGTAAAGGAGGGAATTCAAGGAGAAATGGGATGATCAAGTTTTTATATAAAAGATGCAAAAAGCAAATGTTCAGTAATAAGAGAATAGCCAAAATAGTATTTAATTGGGTTATGAGTAAAAGTTAGGCAACAAGATGGATGAAAAATCTAATACAGTATGAGAAGATTTGGATAAAGAATTTATATCAGTATACTTATACAAAAGATGGGATGATTGTTTTAGGAGAATTGTTGCATGTTATAGTGGCAAGAAATGGGTTAGAAGAATAGATGCATTAATAAAAAATAAGAGAGTTGAAGAGATGGAGAACTAGTATGATGAGTAAAAAGAGCTTAAATATATATAGAAGTAAACAGACTATTGGGTGCAAATTAATTTATGACAATACCAAGGAATGTAACTGACTGTTTAAGGCTTGAACAGGATCTTTAACAACAAGGGAATATACACATAAATGGAAAAATATAGGTAATTTAGTCTGCAAGTTATGTAAGGAAGGCATAGAAAATATTAGGCATCTATTGATTAAATGTAAATGTCTATAAACAGAAAGGGTACAAATAATGAAGTTGTGGGAGAATAAATATAAACATAGTGATTATACAGAAAGTGAGTTCTTGATTTTTATGCTGGGTTTGAGAAAAGATAAGGAGGATTTAGAAAAAAAAGACCATGGAATTGATAAAGATTATGTTGTGGAAATGGGATGGAACAGGATAGAGAATAATATGGGAAAAATTTATAGAAGAATGGGAAGGTAAGGTGGTTATCAGGTTTCTCTAGGAATAGTGGCTGAGAGATTACTGACTTCGAAAATGAAGTCACAGTGCCTCACATTACACATTATTTAAAAGCAAATATGCTGTTATTTGCTTATATTTGCATTACTTTAGTATGTATATTGCATGTTAAAAAGACCTAATTGTTGTGTTAGATAACCTTGCAAGTAAATAAAAATGGGATATAAAAGATATAGGACTTGATATAAAAATACATTATTTCTTTTATGAGAGGAATTTGGTGAATTCCAATCTATTATCATCAGCTATCAAAGTTTTTTTATGGTCTCATAACAATATTTATATACATTTTGTCAGCATTTTACATTTTTCTACACAGTCTTGTCTCATTTTTTGTTGTTGATATCTTTATTTATTGAAACATAATAATTAATTATCTTATTTTGTAAATAACATTACAAATAAACTTTAATTAATATGAATGATAAATCCTACAAAAATCATTTTATTAATGGAATTTATATTATTTAAAGCTGTTATAGTATACAAACAGAGTTTACTGTTAACTGAAAAAAGACTCTTTGATTCCTTTTGGAGGCCTTTAAGAAAGTGAGAAAAATTTTAATATTCACTCTATACATTCTTGTTATTGCAGATGTTATTACTATGTGATTATTCATATAGTACAAACATGGATGGGCTGCTCCCTAACATGTTTTATCTAGCAAGGTGAGTTTACTAACTTTTATCTCTGAGTTTAAGATCAAGAAACACCGTAGTCTTTCTTCTCATTTGTCTGATAAAGCAGAATGAAGGTGTGTGAGTTTTTTTCTAATAAGAGTTTATTAACTTTTATCTCTGAGTTTAAGATCAAGAAACACCCTAGTCTTTCTTCTCATTTGTCTGATAAAGCAGAATGAAGGTGTGTGAGTTTTTTTCTAATATATATTTACAATCATGACAGACAAAAACAAATCATGGCCTAAAGTTGCCATCCAAGGCAGCAGTCTGTGGCTAAAGCCAGAAAGTGCTAAGAATACTCTGATTGTGAACCTAGGCTGCCATTTGATGATGACATTTTATTTAGGCACTTACAATTGCAGACCACTTTCAAATGAAGGAAAATTACAAGAATTGGAAGAAGAACTATCTCATATTAAATGGGACATTATTGGACTTTGTGAAGTTAGAAGAAAAGTTGAAAAGTCCATTGATTTGGACATATACTTTACTACAAAGGCACAAATATTGAAAGTACAAGTGGAGTAGGATTCATTATAAATATAAAGTGGAAGGACCATTTTGTGGAGATTGAAGGTCTATCAGACAGAGTGGCAAGATTAGTCATTCAACTTAATAGAAGATACCAAGTGCAGATAAGTGTGGTTTATGCTCCACAAATTCTCATAGTAATGAAATAGTAGAGGATTTTTATATGGACTTATAAAAGGCTTTTGATTAGACCAAACAAGATTTTAAAATTGTTATTGGAGACTCTAATGCCAGAATTGGTAAACAATTGCAAGATGTAAGTGCTGTTAAATTTGATTATGGTAATAGAAATGAGTGAGGACATAGTGTGTGAAGTTTGCAGAAAAAACAACAACTTTATATTATGAATTATTTTTTTGAGAAAAATGTTAGAAGGAAATGGACATGGAAGCATCCAAATGAAGGTACAGCAGAATTGGATTATATTTTGACTAACAGAAAATACATATTTCAAGATAGTAATGTACATAATAAATTAAACACAGGAAGTGGTCATCATTTAGTGAGATGTAAGATACACATTAAAACAAAACTAGAGAGACAAAAATTATTAAGAAAAACAATATTCATACTTGATATTCCTAATCTTTAGAAAGACTCTAATGAATTTAAATTAGAATTTGAACAGGATTCAGATTTGAATGATATTAATAGGAAAAATAATTGATATACTTTTAAAAATGCAACAAAAAAGTAATTGACTAATAAAATTTCTACTTAGACTAGAGAATTTATGAAGAAAAGAAAGAATATAAAAATATATAAAAATTATGAATTAAGAAGGATTGAATATCTCAAATTTGGTAAAATGTTGCAAAAAAGAGTTGAAAATGATATAAGAAAGTAAAATTGTGAACTAGCAAGGAAAGCTATAGAAGAGAATAAAAGTTTCAAGAGTGTAAAACACCATTTTGGTATTGGCAGGAAATTTATATCTGCTGTAAGAAAAAAGTTGAAACTATTACTAAAAAGAGGAAATGACATCATAAAATTAGTAGAAGAGGGAATATCAGGAATTATATAGTAATAAAGAACAAGAACCACCAACAACTATTATGTCTTTTGAATTTCCTAGGATTTTAAATGAAGAAGTGAGACATGCAATTACAATTATGAAGAAAAGAAAAGCTTCAGGTATCTTAAAAAAAGCAGGTGAAGAAATATAACATTTTTTGGTAAAGTTATATACCAAATGTCTAAATGACAAAAATGTACTAGATGATTGGAAGAATGCAGTATTAATAATAATATTTAAAAAAAAGATGATAAAGAAGATATTAGAAATTAAGACATCAGTTTTTTTTATCAGTTTTGTACAGAATTTTTACCAAGATAATTACAACTCATCTAAAGAGAACTTTGGATTTCAGCCACCCAAAAGAGCAAGCTGGATTTAAGAGTAGTTTTAGTACAGTAGATCATATCCAAGGATAAGAAAAATTATAGAAAGAACCAATAAATATGAGTTGTCATTATACTTTGGATTTGTAGATTATGAAAAGGCATTTGATTCTATAAGCATTTCTTCAGTAATTAAAGCCTTGTATCATCAAGGAATAGACTCAGGACATTGTCATATTCTGAAAAATATTTATAAAAATGCAACAGCAACAATTATATTACATAATAATACTAGGAAGGTTAACATTAAGAAGAGTGACTCCATATTCCAGAACTTTGTATAGCAGTGTTGCAAGACATATTTTGTGGATTAAAATAGTAAGCTAAAGAAATAAAAGTAAATTGAGATTATTTAACCACTTAGATTTCACAGATGATGTAATTGTTTTTGCAAATAATGCTTCAGAGCTTCCAGAAATGTTGCAAGAATTATCAGATGAAAGTAAGAAAGTAGGGTTAAAAATAAACGTTAAAAAAGACTAAAGTAATATTCAATCGATTTTCTTAGAAGATGAAAATAAAGATTGATAAAGATGAGTTAGAAGAAGTTAACAACTAGATACCTTGGTCAGATTATTTCTACAGAAATATTTTAATATTAAAAGGAAATATGCCTATGTGTTTGAAAAGGGTTTTTAAGAAATATGTTTTACCAGTTCTTCCTTATGGATCTGAGACTTGGACACTTAATAGAAGATCAATATAGAGATTTTCGATCAGTTAAAGAAGTATGGAAAGATTCATGTCAGGAGTAACTAAAAGAGATCATAAATGCAATACATGGATAACAGAACAAACAAGTATTACTGACATCATTGAAAGGATTAAAAGATTGAAGTGGAGTTAGCCTTAACATATTGCTAGAAGAGATGATAAAAGATGGACAATTGAAATATTAAACTCGATTCTAAGGGATTATAAAAGACACAGAAAGAGACCACATTAGATAATTTGATGAAATAAGAAAGTGTTTAGGGATGATGTAAAGAAGAGAGGCTAGAGATTGGGAAAGATGGATTGAACTTGGAGAGACCATCCTACAATGGATTGATAATGGTTTATGATGATGATGTCAATAATAGTTCTAGTAACTAGCTTATTATGGGGATTAAACTTTTATTTATTTATATATTTTAATATAATATTCTTAAAATTATGTAAGGATTTATGAATACTTGTAATTTTAAAATAGTACAGTCTTCAGATATATATAATATAGACTGTTCGGTTTTCATGCCCAATGATACATATAAGATTTAAATTATGTGATATTTTTCAATCAAATGTTTCTTGTTGGAATGACATCTGGAGTAAAAGATTAAATAGCAATTTCAAATAGAATTACAGATGTAAATATTTTGGAAGATTATATAGGACTGGGTTATACAAATTTCCATTGGATGATCCCCCCTATAGATAATGCATCTTTAATTTTCTTATAATTCAGTTGCCTAAGTCACTGATATTGGTTTCATCCTGAAGAGATCTTTATGTGCAGGCATTATTTAACTGGAGAATGCAGTTTAACTATCATCCCCACAATTTCTATCTGTTAAATGGAGAGATTCAACTCATAGTTTTTTATTATATTAATATAAGTCATAGCTTTGATATAGGCTATACATTGCAACCAAGTTATGATATATATATATATATATATATATATATATATATATATATATATATATATATATATATATATATATATATATATATATATATATATATATATATATATTGTAACCCTTCCCCAACACCAATCTACATTTCCTATCAACAAATACACCCGGGTGCCAATTCTATTGATAATAAAATAAACTACTAATCTGATCATACTTTGAATTACCACTGAGACTCTTACAATGCTGAGTGGGGGATACAGAGTTCTATAAGGTGTAATATGCATACTAAACATAGGAGGAAACATGAATTAATAGGAGTAAAATATCTATTGGGTTTTACAAAAAATAAATAGTTGTAATTGATAAAGTTCCACCATTTAAATCAACAAGGTAAAGTTTAACCTCATCTTCTCCCATCATCTAAATGCATTAAACTACCTTTACTAATGATAGGTCTAAATTAATAGAATAAAGACATAGTACTAATTAACTCTGCTGTATGGTAAATTAAAATTAAATGAAAACAAAATATAGCACTACTTAACCTTTAGTGTACAATAATTTAAAATAAATAACTAACTTAATACCTAATCTAAAATAATAAGGAAGTATCTCAGGGATTTTATTATCTGACTTATTTAAAATTTATACTCTACAATAACTACTAATTACCATCATAAAAGTAATGACATAAATTAAGCATTATTCTAATAAAATAGTAGTAGTTAGACAATGAAAGAAATAGGATACATTTTGATTTCAAGTCACCATTTAAATAATAACTGAGTTCGAAAATTTTCCCAGAGAATCATCAAATAGTCAAGCATTTCATATAGTGTTTGGATTGATAAAACAACATCATCAGATAGGAACATGTTCATCATTAAATTCATGGAATAGTACAATCATATATCGGATATGAAAATGTGTGTGTATGTGTGGAAACATAGAACATGAATGCATGCCAAACAATAACTCTGAACAAAGTTTTTAAATAAATAAAACATTTATTATATGATATAGTTAAATAAACATTTTGTATTTCTACTTTACACATCTACATGTTTTGGACAATTCCAATATCAATGACTGAATAGACTAACATAAGAGTAACTAACATCAAAATAAACTCCCTTGTATTTTATTCCAAACATATATAAGCTATCAGTCAATTCTGATATGCCAATGGAAAGAAACATATATTAACACTAACACTGGAATAATTAAATATGAAATTAAATTTCTTTGTATGTTTATTTCAAACATATACAAATTATCAATCACTTCTGATATGCTTATGAAAAGAAACAATTATAAATACTAACACTAGAATAATAAAATATGAAATTAAACTTCTTAGTATTCTTGTTTAAAATGCACATATGCTATTAGCTAACTTTAACATTCTGCCAACCAAATAAACACTGGGGTAGTTAAACATTAAAATAAGCAATATGGATTTAAATATATGAGTTAGAGGTCACAATATTCTTCTAAAATGAATTAAATAATTCTATTAACTAGCTACACTTTCTTTCATTTTGCTTACTCATTCAAAATGTGGATGAAGAATTCTGAGAATTTGATGATACAAAACTTAAAATAATTGGTATGATATGATTTAAAATATTGATTCAGACTTACAAATCAGTGATAGATTTTCTCCATACCTTCAGAATTAATAGTATTTATGCATGCATCTGTATTGTGCTACCTGTTATAACATAATTAACACAGCTATATCCCATTGGTTTACTTATGAAACTGAGATAATATATAATATGGATGATGCCATAAAGCAACCAAGCTTTAGCACTAATTTTACTTTAGATGTTCTATAAAAGAAATCAATCCTACCTTTATCTTTTTATTAGCAAACTACATTACATCTGTCTATGGATATATGATGGGAAAACATTCCAAATAGATACATGAGGGACAGGAAGACTTTCTTAACTCTAATCATTTAAACAACAAAATACAGTGATTCCCTAACCTTACTCAGAGGCTTAAATACTAGTGTGGACTTTGTCTCATCATTGAAAAACAAAGGAAATACACTACTTTACTTCACATAATATAAACATCATAATATGCAGTTGCTTAGTCTGGAAAATATAATCCACTCATGACAAGTATTTCAATAAATTAAGAGATAGTTCTCTCAATCCCTGGCAATAAAATATACATATCATAAATGATTTCTTTTTCCATAGTCACTAAATACATTTCAATCTAAGCACAAAAAAATTCACTATTAGATGAATCCCTAATCCCTCTACTTTTTTTCACACATCACATTATCCAAATCCAATTGGAAAGTAAGTCAATAAACTTTTAATTCAACAATTATATTGATGGATTAAACAACAGACAGGCATGTATGCATAATAACACACAAAATAATTTCAAATCATATTCAATACATAAGTATTGAAACAACATTAATTAATAAATTAAGAAAAACAAATCTTTCATTTCTGATGAATTACAAATATTTTAAATCTGAAATATAATAATTACTACTTAATAAACTTTATCTTTCTAGCAAAGCAAAGGATAAAACAACACGTTTGTGTATTTAATATTAAGTAATACATTGAAATAAAATTTTGATTGGTAACAGACTAGAAATCTTTTAAATTTGAAGCAAAATAATTATTAATACATGGCCTCATAATCTCTGAAAATGTAAAGATAAAATAATTTCATGCATTTACTTTTTCTTAAAGCTAGCTGTTAACTTCTTAATAGCAAACAAATATTTCTATTGCTAACATACGTGTATAGAAATACAAATATACAATAAAATTATATATCAAAATAATGATTAGTTACCCAGTATAATATTTTTTCATATTACACTTTTCCGAGATGATCTTGAAGCAAAGAAATAATAATTAAATAAAAAAATATATAAGACAAATAATTAGTCTATCTATCTGTCATATACTAATAAAACAAAAAAAACTTCTTTAGCTGGGAACATAAGAGTTGATTTGCACAGACTATAAATAACACATCTTGGTCATGTACAAAAATAATGATGATAATTGTAAACAAATAGGTGTTAGTAGACATGAAATAATTTCCTGCAGGGAGACAATATGCATTTGGATCCAATTAAAGAGCATTTCAAAAGTTCTTAGCAATAGCTAACTGATATTGCTGGCAATATCACATGTGAAGTATTTAATAATGGTAGATAATTATTTACTACTGCATATTTTGGTAATAATTTATTGTTTAACTAATTACATTTATCAAGGTGTTTGTACTGAATTATCAAAAGTCATCCATTAGGCAAATAACTGATTATTTCATAATATTCACTTAAGTCTACATAAGTTTTATTGACAATGTATTTAAATAACAAATCAAATGAGAACAATAAAATAAAAGTGTTCACATCTAATATTCATGCTCTTCCACTTGTTCAGTTATAAGCACATTTAAATACAAGTTAGTGATTCATAAGTTATAAATCACGCATTTCATTCCTTACTCCTAGAAATGCAAATGGTTAAGTATATTTTTTGATCATAATTTCATCTTAACAAATAGGTAAATATATAAAGTAAAATTGCATGAGTTTAAAAAGTTTGTGAGTTTTTTTTTTTTGGAAAAGTCTGCTAATTGTTGAGAATATAAGGAAATTGATAGGAATAGTTAGAATTAAAAAGGTCTGAAACTAAGCTGAAGAAAATGTCATTATGTTAAACTTTATCACTTGAAATGTTAATAACATAAACTGAAGAATTTTTGAATGTATAAGATCTGCTTTAGTATATGATAAAGAAAGAATATAAAGACTTTACTGATTTGGATAATATAAATATTCAGCCAGGAATTAATCAATATGAGAAGATGAATATCATTATCAAAATTGCAGATAAAAAAATTGATACTTAGATGTAGGCAGTTAAACAAAGAATAAATAAAGTAGAGAAAATGGAATAGAAGCTGAAATAAAATTAAAATATTTAGGTGGAAATGTAATCAAGTTAAGGAAATGATAGATGAGTAATATATGAATAAAATATATTATAATAAACAAAAAAAAATTAATTGAGAACATTTATATTAACATTAACATAAAAATGAAACAATCTTGGTAAAATACTCAGTAATTAGAAGATATGAGAATATTATTTTTAAATTGGTTAAAGATAGATATATATGAGTATGATTGCATAAAATAAAAATTCATCAAATTTAGAAAAGTTAGTAAAACATATTAACAATAGGAATATTTATGATAATCCTGCAACGTTTAATGCAATAATAAAGAGGCATACTCTAAGACTCAAAACCAGTAGATTTTACAATCCTCAAACTTCTCATGGATAGTAACATTTGATTATTATAATATTATTTAGATGTTTACCAATTGCTGATTTTGATAAGTAGAATAAAATAACTAGGAATTCATTAGTTGGCTTATAATAGCTGTCAAGTTGTTGATTTAGATGGTTGAATTACTGAATTTGTTTGTAGTCATAATTCTTTAAGAAGCTGCAGTAATTAGCTGGATTGAATAGATGAGTCATTTTGAAAATTAATATGAAGATAACTATACCCTTTATTATTAGTAAGATTATAGAATGTTTTCTTAATAGAAAATTTACAGAAGGCATTTTTTAACTGAAAAATTAAAATTGGAATTAGGTATTTTTTTCTACAACAATATCTATTAAACATCTGTGATAAATAACTAAGATATTTCAAATATAGTAAGACAGAAAATATTATTTTCCCATTGTACTGCTGACAAATATAGTTTAAGCACAACAGTAAATAAAAATTATGTTCAAAACTTAATTATCATTATATAATACTAGATGATAATATCTATTACATCCACATTCAGTGTGATCTCATCCATTATTCCAAATTAGTTTTTGACTTAAGGCCTTCATCACTGAAAAGTTTGGATTGAACCAAATGCATGTGAATTTCTTGATCTATTTATTCAACAATCAGTTTCAATTTAAAAAAAAAAACATCTTACTGTTTTGAATCCAAGACAAATTATTTTGCAGTAATTATCTACTTATGGCACTAATTCAGTAATTATATATTTTGGTACATTAGGTACAAAAGATCCAGAAACACTAGATTATGTTTCCCCTTTACAAAGGATATAAGAAAGAAACTATTGTAAAAACATGGATGAGATAATACTAATGTAAAGTGATGTACTGTGACTTCTTCTTACACATACCTGTTAGCCATTTTACTTTCCCTTTTCATTCCCCACTATGTTTTCCCATATTCTTCTCTATCCAGCTCCAATCCATTTCATATGTTAGCCATTTTACTTTCCCTTTTCATTCCCCACTCTATGTTTTCCCATGTTCTTCTCTATCCAGCTCCATTCCATTTCATAATCTTTGTCAACTTCATAGCCTTTATATCTAAATCCCCTTTATCTTTTCCTAAATCAAGCATAAAACAAATAATCCACTTTCTATATAATCACTTCATTTATATTTATTCTTCCACAACATTATTATTTGTACTTTTTTGCTTTCAGTCATTTACATATAATTAACAAATGCCTAATATTTTTCTATGCCTTCCTTACACAATTTGCAGACTAAAGCACCCATATTTTTCAACTTATGTGTATATTACTTTGTTGTTAAAGATCCTGTTCAAGCCTTAAATAGTAAACTACTTTGTTTGCTATTATCATAAATTAACTAGCACCCAATATTCCATTTACTTCTATATATATTTAAACTCTTTTTACTCTCCATACTAGTTTTCAATCTCTCCAACTCCCTATTTTTTATTAATGCATCTATTCTTCTATCCCATTCATTACCATTATAACACTCAACAATTCTCCTAACACAACATCCCACCTTTTGTACAAATATACTGACAAATTTTTTCTCTAAATCTTCTGTATATGTACTACCTTTCTCACTTCATCCTGTTGCTTGCCTTTTACTCATAACCCAATTAAATACTATTTTGGCTATTCTCTTATTATCCATAAACTGAAATCTATCAAACATTTTCATTTTTTTTTCATCTCTCATATAAAAACTTGACCATCCCATTTCTCTTTAAATTTCCTCCTTTGTCATCCATGCATCTGCATCTAATGCATGTCTTCATACTTGTCTTTGTACTTTTTCTAAGTTATCTAATATCCCTTTACTAACACATAATGCATCATTGCCATATGTTAACCCTGCTACTGCCACTCCCTTCCATACAATTCTAGCTACATCATACTTATTATGTGAAAACATTGTTATCAATCCCTCTCTTTTCTTTGCTTCATTTATCAATTTTTTCTCCCATTCATCAAAACAATTTCTCTGATTTCTTAAGATGATTTCCAAATAGTTATACCTATTCATCACACATGTGATGTGATGTGACACACTGTGACTTCTCCTTAAATGGAGTCAGGAATCTCTTGGCAGTTATGCCCAGAGAAACCTGTTAGCCACTTTACCTTCCATTTCCATTGTCCACCCTAAGTTTTCCCATAATCTGCTCCATCCCATTTCCACAACATAATCTTTGTCAACTCCATGACCTTAATATTTAAATCCCCATTATCTTTCCCCAAATCTAGCATAAAAACTAATAACTCACTTTCTGTATAATCACTTTGTTCATATTTAATCTTCCATAACTTCATTATTTGTATCCTTTCTGCTTCCAAGCATTTACATTGAAGTAACGGATGCCTAATATTTTCTATGCCTTCCTTAGACAACTTGCAGACTAAATAACCCATATTTTCCCATTTACATGTATATTCCCTTGTTGCTAAAGATCCCATTCGAGCTTTAAACAATAAAATACTTTCTTTACTATTATCATAAGTTAACTCACACCCAA
Source organism: Epiperipatus broadwayi (assembly GCA_028023455.1). Lineage (NCBI taxonomy): Eukaryota > Metazoa > Onychophora > Udeonychophora > Euonychophora > Peripatidae > Epiperipatus > Epiperipatus broadwayi. Next base: position 64,721 of record JAQFVV010001498.1, read on the forward strand.
TGTTCCATTTACTTTTATATATATATTTAAACTCATCTCACTCTCCATACTAGTTCTCCATCTCTCCAACTCCCTATTCTTTATTAATGCATCTATTCTTCTATCCCACTTCTTACCACTATAACACTCAACAATCCTCCTAACACAATCATCCCACCTTTTGTACAAGTATACTGACATAAATTCTTTATCCAAATCTTCTGCATACCCTATTACCTTTTTACCCATCTTGTTGCCTGCCCTTTACTTGTAACCCAATTAAATACTATTTTGGCTATTCTTTTATTATCCATAAACTGCAATCTACCAAACATTTTCAATTTGCTTTTTGCATCCCTCATATAAAAACTTGACCATCCCATTTCTCCTTGAATTGCTTCCTTTGCTGTCCACACATCTGCATCTAATGCATGTCTTCCTACTTTCCTTTGTACTTTTTCTCAGTGATCTAATATCCCTTTACTAACACATAATGCATCATTGCCATATGTTAACCCTGCTACTGCCACTCTTTTCATACAATTCTTGCTACATCATATTTATTATATGAAAACACTGTTAATTTCTTTATCAATCCCTTTCATTTCTTTGCTTCATTTATCAATTTTTTCTCCCATTCATCCAAGAAATTTTTCTTATTACTCAAGATGATTCCCAAATAACTATATCTATTCATCACACTTAACTTTATATCCCCAAATAAGAAATCTTTCTCTTCTCTTTCCCCAGTATTCACCATCATTATATTTGATTTTTCTTCACTAAATTTAATTCCCATATCTTTACCCACCCTTGTGCATGTCCTCAGCGTAACTTCCATATCTTCTCTTCTTTCTGCACACAAAAATACAAATTATTAATGCTTTCCTGCAATGATTGTTTTAG